>PVJN01047827.1:0-15844 GCA_004026805.1 Lasiurus borealis
GACCTGCCTCTCTCCCTCCCTCCCACTAGCTGGAGATGCCTGCGAGCTGAGTGCCCAGCCCAATGGCGGCTGTGAGTACCTGTGCCTTCCTGCTCCTCAGCTCTCCAGCCACTCTCCCAAGTACACGTGTGCCTGTCCTGACACCATGTGGCTGGGCCCCGACATGAAGAGGTGTTACCGCGGTAAGTGACTTCCTCCCGCGGCTCCTGGGCACTGGCTGCTCCTGGGCTTCCTCCATCTGCTCTGGCTACCGGGGGCTTTCGCGGGCTACTCCTCTTCACCTTCCTTCCATGCCTGTGTCCCCGGGGCCCTTCCAAGGCTTTCCTCTTCCCACTCCCCCAAAGACTTTCAGGAACCCCTTTAAGACTTCACACTAGGAGCCCTTGATTGGCGCTGGTTGGGTAGCTCAGTTGTTTACAGCATCTTCCCAATGCACCAAGGTTCGATCTCTGGTCAGGGCACATACAAGAAACAACTAACGCATGTATAGATCGATGGGACAACAACTCCGTGTTTCTCTCTCATGCTCTCTCCCTTCCTCTCTCTCCCTAAAGTTAATAAATTTAAAAAACAACCTTTATCCCCGTGGCATTACCACAGTTATATGCAGGTGACTATGAGCTTGCCTGTTTCTTGCCCAGAACTTAACACATTACATAGAAGCCCTTTGTGACATGATCGGGACTAATCGTTCATACTTCAGCCATATAAATTTCTGTTCATTCCCAAGTCTTGCTACAGGCCCAAGGTCTTTTGTTTGAGCAAAAGTCCACTGTATCATTTATGATTTCCAGATGCAATTGTTTAAAGTGGAGTGAGAATTTAACCCTAATGGTGTAACAGGATGCGTGTGAAATCCTTCTAGATTTCTATGATTTTTCCCTCCTCCCAGATTTTTATGGTGGTCTTGCCCACACCTAATTCTCAGCATTGTTTTAATAACTCATTTCTCCAATCAGCATGCAGTATGAACTCAGACATGGTGCTCGGGATTCAGTTAAAGAAAAGATCACAATCCGTTCAGGAGGATTAGGGAAGGCTTCCCAGAAGTGGCGCTTGAGCTGAGCCACGAGGATACGTTCATAAGTAAAGTCCGTTGAGGCAATAATGTAGGCACTAAATCGATAAAATTCTCTGTCCAAGTGACCTCCATGGTCTTTCCCCTCCAGCACCTCAATCTACCTCAACTACGACGTTAGCCTCTACCACGGCGAGGACCGAAGCTGACTCTGCAAGAGCGCCTGGCACCGCCATCCACAGCCCCACCCCCCAGAACCACAGCACAGAGACGCCGCGCCTGGCAGCCGCAGCCCCAAGCTCAGCCAGTGTCCCCAGGGCTGCCAGCATCGGCCCGTCTACTCCAAGCCCTGCAACCAGCAACCACTCCCAGCACTGTAAGGGAATGAATCCTGCCTTCTCTCATTCTATGGGCAGCTATGAGGGAGGGGGAGGTCATACCAGAGCTGAATAGTGGGTATCTCTGAGGTAGAGTGCTTACCTTTGATTTAGGAGTCTTAGGTGCTCCTAACTTACAGAGGGTCTTCAAGGAAGCTACTTCTCGTCTCTGAGCCTCAGTCTCCCCACCTACAAAGTAGCATAATAACAACCCTTCTCCTACCTGCTTCACGAGATTGCCATGAGAGGCAAAGGAGATGGTGTAATGGAAGTGCTCACACACGCAGCCTCCGCTGCTCTGGGGGGAGGGGAGAGTCTGTGTCACGTGCACTGACCTGTATAGGAGGGAGTGCCCCTTAGATGTGGAAACTGCAGAAGTTCTGGTCTCAGTTCTCAACACCCTCAGTCGGTCTCTCAGATAATAATATCCATATAACTAGTCTGCTTGTGCCTCTGCCCAAACCCCGGACTGAAAGTCATTAAGTTTCCCCCAGTAATTAAATCATCAGGAGCAGTAATTATCACTGCCAGAAAAGTTCTATCTCATTAACCAACAAACGCCATTTTAATTGAGTTACCTGCCGAGGGGAGCGATTTGATACACTCTCCTAGACATGCAAGGCCCAGAAACCCGGCCGCTCGGCAGCACCTTGCTAGCTGGGTATGTCCTCCCAGCAGAAGCTGGAGTTGCAGAGCTGAGCGCCTACCTGCAGGTTTGCGAGGCAGGTGGGGTATGTGTGAACTCCAGTTCCCCTCATCCAGGGCATCGCCGCTGAGCAGTAGTTCCCCTGCTGGCTTCGTCATGCTCCAGGCCTTCCGACTGCTGTCCAGGGTTTGCTGGGCCCCAGGGAGAGGACAGCCACGTTGCCATAGTAGCTGTGTAAGCGGGGCAGCTCTTCTTTCCCCTCAATATTAGGATCCCTCAGAGCAACTTGGAGAAACAGACACACTGAGAGAGTGGCATCTGGGCCACTGTCAGGCGGCAATCATCTCTCTTGGAGCAAAAGCAAGATGATAGCTTCTCTTCCCGCTCAGAGAGCGTCTTGAGGACCCAAGGGAGGAAGGTCTTCCAAACTACAAAGTGCTGTCCGTATACATGTGACCATGCAGGTGGTTGTAAGAGTGGGAAAATGACAGTTCGCTTCCCAAGCACGTCTCAGTTTAGAATGTGCTTCTCTACAGGTACACCCTATTGTATTCAGGCTTTACAACAACCCTAACCCACTTCCTGCCCTCCTTGAACTAGGCACTGTGCTAAGTCAGCATTTTACATGAATCATCTCATTTAGTCTGGACAGTATCCCTAGGAGGTAGGTAACATCCCCATTTTAAAGACAAAGAAATATATTTATTACATATAATAACTTGCCTTTGGTCACACAAATAGTTAGTAGAGCTGGACTTGAAGCCAAGAAGTCTGATCCAGGGGCCTGTGCTCTTGATTCCACTACATGATACTGTGTCCCGTTTCAATTATGTCTTAAAAATGAATGATAATGCAGATGGACAGAAGGACCACTGGAAACGAGAGACATCATCCTACGAATGCTTGTGTTTTGCAGACGGGAATGAAGGCGGCAAGACAGGCTCAACGGTCACTGCTGCTGTCATTGGGATCATCGTGCCCATGGGTGAGTGTGGCCCCAGGTCACTGGGAGGAAAGAGAGACCTTGCCCGGGGCCTAGGGGAAAGCCCTAGAAGGACGGAGCCCTTAGCATGCTGACCTGCCCAGTTGACCTCTTTCTGCCCTGGCAGCCTTCCTGCCCACCTCCCAGTCCTGACTTAATTTGGTTTCTTAGTTTGGCACAGCGAGGCTCTTTAGGACCTGGCCCCAGGCAACCACCCAGATGCACCCCCCATTGCCCTGTCCTTCACACTCCGCATCCAGCCACGGGAGCTGCGCGGTAGGCTCTGTGGGACAGCGGTGGCATCTCGCAGGCTTGCCCCTCTTCCCAGCTCCCAGCAGTGTCTGGCACATGGTAGGAAATAAAATATTTCTTGAAATAATGAGGAGAGCTGCTTGCCATTGCTTTCATCGTGCCATCTTGCTTTCTCTCTGGTTTTCAACAAACATTTAGCAAGCAGCTGCAATGTACCAGACTTTGTGATAAGGGGAGGGAAAAAGTAGATAACACATGGTTCCTGCCCTCCAAGTTTATAATCTTGTTGGAGAGACACACTTAGCACGGATAATTTGATTATGACATGGTACGTCTTATAATTAAGCCATATGTGGTTCAGGAGAAGTGCCAAGGAGGCATTTAACTTAGAACTGGGAGAGAAGGGGAGCCGGCAGGGAGGGTTTCCTAGTGGAAACTGCATTTGAGCTGAGTCAGCCAAGTGAAGAAGGATCAAGGGCAACTCAAGCAGTGAAGACACCAGGAGCTGAACCAGGAATGGGAAATGACATCTTGGCGGGGGAGGGGGAGGAGACGGGGCGGGGAGCGGAACTAGGAGTTCAGTATGGCCAGAATATATAACATTTTGTTAAATCTCACAAAGAGCCCTAGGGGTTGATTCGTTCTCTCCCACCCCGGTGATCACAGAGTATCCTGTACATCCTGTCTCTCATACCTGTGTCATCTCTTAGCAAGGGTCTGTGCCAAGTGCCAAGGATCAGAGGAAGAAAGAGACTTTAAGAGCTGTCATTCCTTAATCGGACTTAGTCATAAAAGAGTGGTTACACACGAGGTATTAGTACATGTTATGTGCACTAACAGAGGCAATGGTGCCCATGGAGGAGAGGGGATGGCACTTCTGGAGAAGATGGCATTTAAATTGGCCTTTGAACAGGTTCTGCAGTAAAGATGGTGGCGAGGCTATTCTAGCCTTACGCTGTGTGGAGTGGATGGAAAAAACCCTGAGCATCGTTTAGTGAACAAGAAACTTTCCCCTTTCCTGGCATCCGGTGCTGTGTAGAGGGCACGTGTATGCTGTCTTCTCGACAATAACCCACTCCGATATAATCACTATTTTAAACTTCCACTGATTGGAGGGCTGAAAGATGAATATTCTTTCCCTGATGTTTTCCTATCCCATGAGCTTATTGGCCATTTGCATTTCATCCTTAATGAATTACCTAATCACAGTCTTTTTTTTTTTTCCTGTTGGTTCTGTGTCTTATTCTTATTTTTAGAAATGTTTATACATAATGAATGTTAAACATGTTACAAATATTTTCCTGCATAATGCCACTTGAAATTTATTTGTGGTGTCTTTTACCATGCATACATTTAAAAATTTTTAAGTAACAGATATTAATCTTTTGTGTATGGTTCTTGGGTCTTCCTTAGGAAGGTTTGCCTCACTCTAAATTATCAAGATAGCTCTCTGCATATTTTTCTGCTACTTTAAACATATTTTCGTATTTAGATATGAATACATTTGGAAGTTACTTTAGAGTCTGGTGTGAGGTAGAGATTTAACTTTTCCCCCTGCATGCCTGTCTAGTTTTCCCAAGACCATTACTGAGTAGTTGGTCTTTTCCTTCTGACTTGAATTGTCACCTTTATTATAAACTATGTGCCTGTGCAGACTGTGATTTGCTTGTAGTCTTTTCTCCTGTACCAGTTGCCTGTCTATCCTTACATCTTAGAAGCACAACTTTATGCTCTGTCTTAATACATTGGTACCTCGAGATACGAGTGCCCTAACATACGATATTTTTGAGATACGAGCCATCGAGCGAGCGATTTTTGCTTTGAAATACAAGCAACATTTGAGATAGGAGTAATTGTGTGGATCGGCTGGCTGCACACGACCCACCAGTTTACTGCGACTCGAGCGTCTCATAGTTTCCCACGCCTCAAGGTTATGGGAACGAATTAAACTCATATCTCGAGGTACCACTGTATCTAATAGGGCATTGTGATTCTTGCCACATTTTCCTAGCTGTTGTTTATTTAAATCTTTCTTGTTGAAAGTATTACATATGTTTCCTAGCTATTTTTATTTAATTTCTCTTTGCGATGAACTTTAGAATCATCTTATTAATCCATAAAAGTTATGCTAGAACCCCATTTGTGCCCAGCTCAGTTTGAGAATTTCCTCCTGTGTGCTTAATATATTGATTTATTCTGACTCGGAGCCTGGGGTTCCCTGCTCTGTCCCCTAGAGATGCTCTTCTTGCAAAGCCCCCCTCATTTTGGGGAGAGAACAGTTTTCTTGGAGAAATTCAGGGAAGCAGCAGCATTAGGGCAAAGGCGTGGTGAAGAAGTTCACTCATTCACTGAGCACACATCACTGAGCACCTACTCAGGGCAAGGCACTGGCCATAGAGAGAGAAAGAAGACGCAGGCCCTGCCCACAAAGAGCTCAGTCTAGTTGGGGTACATATATGTAAAGCACGATACTGTGGTCTGGGAGCACATGGGAGGGAGAATCTACCTTGAGAAGCTGAGGAAAACTTCACATTGGAGCTGGATTTGAAGGATGAGTAGTTCATGAAAGAAGAGCTGGGGAAGGGCTTCCAAGCAGCAGAAAAGGAACATGCAGAACCAGCCTAAGGAACAAGGGCAGTAAGATCAGAGAGGTGGCAAGGGAAGCACTGCCGTCTGAGCAGCGGGCTGGAGCCTGCGGGAGGTCAGCGCAACGTGTCTCTTTCTTCAGCGGTGATAGCCCTCCTGTGCATGAGCGGCTACCTGATCTGGAGAAACTGGAAGCGGAAGAACACCAAAAGCATGAATTTTGACAACCCAGTGTACAGGAAAACAACAGAGGAGGAGGATGAAGATGAGCTCCACATCGGCAGGACTGCACAGATTGGCCATGTCTATCCTGCAGTAAGTATTCCTTGCTAGAAAAAGTCCTCCGTCTCTCCTTCCTTCCCTCCCTTCTTCCCTCCCTCCCTCCCTCCCCCCTTCCTTCCTTCTTTCCTTCCTTCCTTCCTTCCTTCCTTCCTTCCTTCCTTCCTTCCTCTTTTCCTTCCTCCCTCCCTCCTTTTCTTTCTCCCTCCCTTCTTTCCTTCCTCCCTCCTTTTCTCTCTCTCTCCTTTCTTTCTTCCCTCCCTCTCTCCCTCCTTCCCTCCTTCCCTCCTTCCCTCCCTCCTTTCCTTCAAACATTTATCAAGAACCTACCATGTGCCAGGCACTGTTTTAGGCCCCGGGGACACAGAAATATTGGGGCAGGCAGCTGGGGTAGCAGGTAGCGGGCTTCTCCTGGAAGTAAAGACACCAACTGTCTGTCTTTCTGCGGAGTGAGAACGCACTTGCTCCCAAGGAGCTGGTGGGTATTAAGAGATCTCCCTTCCTGTCATACAGCTGTGTGTCAAGTGCCATAGTGGATGCTCAGGAGTCCCCTCTCCTAGGAAACTTTCCCTGGCTTTCTTTGTTCTTCCACAGCCTCTCTCCATCACAGCACGTCACACTCTGGTCAACCTGTCTTTCTACTCGTTGGTCTTCCCCCTAGACCGTGAGCTCCTTGAGGATAGGACCATCTGGTTAATCTGTTTCCCTGGTGCCCGTACAGCATAGGTGGCTCCCACTACGTATTTGTTGAACAATCAACAAGGGAGCTGTTATTTTGGTTTGGGAGCGGAGGTGGCAGACAGATAAACTGCTTCCTTGAAAGAGTAACCGTTTTCCAGGCAGAGGAGGAGGAAAATGGCGTTCCAGAAAGAAGCACGTGCAAAAGCTGAGAGGCACAACAGGGCATGGCTTGTTGGGGGAGCAAGGACCGCCACGTGGCTGACGCAGGTGTCGTGGTTGTATAGCAGTGAGGGGGCTGAGTGCAACCTTATAGGTCATCCAGTCCATCCCCCTGTCAGGCACTCAGCAGCTTTGAACGCCCACTGTGGGCAGAGCCCTGTCTTGGGGAGACCAGAGAACTGGAGGACCCAGCCCCTGCCCTCAAGGAGCTTTTTGTCTTGCCGGGAGAACCAAGGTCACAGCTGCACCAACTCCCGAAGAACCCTCTTTCCGAGCTGCCTGTCGTCAAGTGCAAGGTAGGGCAGTGCCACCCTGAGGGGCTGACGAGTGAGGGTGTGAGCCCAGGCAGGTACAGCCGAGCCAGAAGGCCTTCTGGCCAGGGCAGGCTGCAACCTGTAAGCGGGTATTGGTGCAAAGAGAAACGACGGGGTAGGTACAGACTGAGGAAAGGGCAAGTGGAAGAAATGATTCAGGATGAGCAGGGCACACAGAATTGCTGCCAAAGCAAGCGGCCTTGAGGAGCCTTAGCTGGGGCCAATCCGAGCAGATAGTTGTTTAAGCAATGTTGAAAGGTCAGAGAGAGCACCATGGGAGAAATGATGAGCTTGGAGCAAGGAGATGATGCCCAGTTTCACTATTCCACAACCCCGTGATCTTAGTCACATCTCTGCTCACTTTTACTTATAAAATGGGACCAATAATCCTCCTTCTACCTGCCTCCTAAGTTTATAAAGTTCAAGCAAGACAGCACATGAGCCAGTGCTTTGTGAGCTATTAAGCACTCCGCACATGGGAAGTGGCATTGTTTTCAGAGAAGGAGATAAACATTCAGGAGGAGTTATTCCTGAGGAATCTAGACCCGAGGAATAACCTCCTGCCAGTTGCAGGGAAATGGAGTAGGAGAGTGAGGAAAGCAACATTTAGTGAGGACCTACTATGTCTCAGACACCACTCAGTGATTTGCATACATTTTCTTGTTTAGTCTTTTACAGTAGCCTTATAAGGTTATTATTGTTATTATCCCCATTTTGCAGATGAGGAAACTGAGACTCAGAAAATAAATTGCACCTAGGATCACAACTAGGAAGTAGTAGGACCAGGATTCAAACTCCAGTCTGTCTATACACAAAAACCCATGCTCTTTTCCCTCTAACACGCGGTAAATAGCCTAGGTGCTGTGGAAGCCGGTATTCTCAACAACCTATCCTCTCCCCTGTCCCTTTCTCAGGAGTTCCCTTAGCACTTCTTGGGGCCTGTCCTCAGCCTGGAGATCTGCCTGGAGAGAGTGGGAGGGTAACTGGCTTAGAAAAAGATGCTCTCAAATATCGATGCTAGTGGAGCAAGGTCATGGCATTCATACAAAACTACAAATAACCAAAAGATGATTTGAAAGACAGTAGAGTTAACCTTTTATTGCATGTAGAATGTCCAGAGATGGAAAATACTAGTCTGGTTGTGTTTCATGCTGGTTAGGTTGATCAGGAAGACTCTGGACGCTGTGTGTGTGTTAAGTAATATATTAAGCACTCTACATACATTATCTAATTTGATTTCCCAACAACCCTAGAAGGCAGGCCCTATTATTATTCCCATTTGACAGACGATGAAACCAAGGCTTAGAGAGGGTGAAATGGTTAGCCCAAATTCACAGAGCGCAGAGAAGATATTGAAACACGGTTGTGTCCAAAGGAGAGGGTATCCAGGAGACGGCTGAGTGGGAAACAGGTTTACAACAGGATCAGTGGGGGAAAGCTGGATGTGTGGCCGGAGAGGACAACCTTCCAAAGGAAGGGAACTCAAACACTCTGCAGATTTCAGGTGTTGTCTGTGTAGAAATGTCTGAGTCTAGGAGAGAATCGGGGAACGTCAGAAGATAAACAGATTTCATGTCAATATAGGAGAGGACTTAAGTCCACTGTCCACAATGGAATAGGCTGGCTCAGGGATTAGTAGGTTCACCATCCAGTCTGGGTCAGGCATCTGTCACAGATGGAAGTCTAGCAACCAATGACTAGAAAGGGGTGAAGGAAAGAGGTATTGAGTTTCACTGACCTGCACTGCCTTGCAATGCTGTGTAATCGGTTGGGAGGGATGCAGCAGATTGCCTTCCTGATTGTGACTAACATGCTTGAGGCAAGCAGCTAATGACCTGAGAGCAAACATACGCCAAAACGAACCCAAAACATAGGCAAACCTAAAATCCTGTACGAAAGCTTGAGGAGGTTTAGACAAAGAGGCAGAACAGACTAATGGAAAAAGCTAAAGCTCTGGATTCACACAGATTTGGGTTCAAATTTTAGTTCACCCACTTGCTACGTGATCCAGGACAAATGTTTAAGCTCGTTAAGTCTCAATTGTCTCATCTGTAAAATAAATATGAGAAACCTAGTGTAGTTTGGAGATTATCTGGTTAATGCCTATAACGTACTAGATAATGTCTGGTTCCTTAGGCATACTCAATAAAAAATTCCTCTGGTTCTAACGATGATTTCTTTGTGTCTCCCCAGCGAGTGGCATTAAGCCTTGAAGATGATGGACTGCCCTAAGGACGGGACCACTCCCTTCATGCCTCACGGAATTCAGTTCCATGCACTACACTCTCTGGATGGTGTATGTCTGGATGGAAGGATTTCTGTATGGGTCTGTGTGAGTGAGTGTGTGTGTGTGTGTGTGTGCAATTTTAATTTATGTTGCAGAAAGGTAACCACAAAGTTATGATGAACTGCAAACATCCAAAGGATGTGAGAGTTTTTATATGTATAATGTTTTATACACTTTTTAACTGGTTGCACTACCCATGAGGAATTCATGGAATGGCTACTGCTTGAGTGACTAACATGATGTACATAACCAAATGGGGCCGATGGTACAGTAGCTTACTCATCGTTTAAAAACTATATTTACAGAGAGAGTATTTGATTTCGGGGGGCTTTTTTAGGTTTTGGAGTTTTGGGTTTTTTTGTAAATAAAATGATTATGCTTTGTGGCTATCCATCAACATAAAAAAAAAAAAGAAAAGGAAAGGAAAATAAACACCTCAACTCCCTCCCCAATTTAGATTATTTATTAACAAACTTCATAAATAAGATTAGTTCTATAAATAATTTAGAGACATGAGAGTATTTATTTTTGGTATGATTGGCCCACCACACAGACTCTGTGTGCATTTGTGTTTGTCTGCATGTGTGTGCAAGAGAAAACTCTAGAGAAGAGGCGCACCTATGGCTGTTGTTCATAAAGATAAATATATGTTAAGCCAGTCCACAAGGGGGTATCTGGAGTTTTCAGAGGATTGGCGGTTGGAGAGCTGGCCACAAAACGGATGCCATGGTGTGTGCAAACATGTAGCGGCAGAGGCAGCACCTCCCACCTCTGGCTATTCCTGGGACCCAGACTCGGGAAAAGCCCTTCAGCTCACCCGTGGCTGCTGGGACTCCCACGGGGGCTTTCTCTGGCGTGGCTAAGGCCAGCGTACAGACTTTACACGGTGCCAGAAGTCCTCGTGAGCTCAGGTGAGAGCATGTCTGAACCTTGGCTACTCCTTGTTTTAAAGTTTGGCATTTCGAGTAACTTCATTTTTCTTGGGTTGAACTCACTGAGGTTGAATTCCTTACATATAGAGAGCTAAACGGAGATGTTTCCAGAACAGGCCAAGTTTACCTGGCTTAGGCACAGAACCCCTGGGGTACGATATGGATGAAGATAAAGATGGTGGAATAGGTTTTGTTACATCTCTGTCTCTCCCTTCCTCCTCCTCTTCCATTTCCTTTAAGTGGGGAAGAGTAATACATAGGTTTGTTGCTATCATGTGTTCCATAGGTGAAACTAATTTGGGGCTTAAGGCAGTAAAAGTGGCCAAACCTAAAGCCCTATTTGAGGGGGAAATGGCATACGCAATTTGTAGTACACTGGATGTATGTTCACACAAAAATTTGGTTTACTGCTTTGTAAATAAAAGGAAAAACTTTAGGTATCTGTACAGATTTCTTCACCATGGACACTTTCTTTGCCTCTCCTGGGCTTTGGAGAGGCGGGGAGAAGTGTTCTCTCTCTGTGGGGTCTACCATTGAAAACAGAATCCAACAGTCCCAGAAGGAGTTTAGTCCCCGCTGGCTCTATCGTCTAAGGTCTTTTCTTAACTCTGTTGTTCTACCACTGTACTCCCACTGGACAACCAGGGACAAGATGTGACACACCGTGTATGGCTTCAGTAGGAGCAGAGGACATGTACCTAACCTACACATACTTGGAACTTGACCCATGTAAGCAAGTTCCTCTCCCTTACTTCCCAGATGCCCCCAACTCAATGATACGTGGATGTCTCACCCATTGCTACCCTTTGAATTTCCAGACAGACATTCTGGAGTTCTATCACCCTGTTCCTAGGACCTTTCTTTCTCCCTGTCACTCATGATCTCCTAGATTCTGGGAAAACAACCATATTCTGGAGCCTGGGCACTATGCTTTGCATAAACAAGCAATTTCCTCGTGATATGTATGTGCTGATAGTCCTGAAACGCCCATTAAGAGGGAAAAATGCATTGACTTAGAGTGACCATTACCAAATAGAATTTTAAAAACATCCGGCCAACTCCTATGGAGCTTAATCACTTACTACTATTCTTTCAAGAATAAAAAGTAAAATAATTTTTGACTGAAGAAAAACTATGAACATGAAAAGTCATTGAAATTTACACAAAACAAGCAACTTTTTCTGTAACCTGCATCCAAAGAATAGAATTTCCTGGGGAAATTATAATAGTGTCTCATGCATAATATCTAGACTTTCAGTCAGATCCTGGCCTTCACAGAAAAAACAATGACTGGGATCAGGATGATTCAGCCTGATATCTCAAAATGATGAAACACAACTTTCTCAAGAGTCACCCATGTTTTCTGAATATGCTACAACTGCGGTTTGAAAGAGGCAGCTATGGGAGCAACCTACAAAAACCAAAACTGTGGAACACTCACGTGTTGGATGGTAGTCAAGTAGATGAAATCTAAGGACTCAAATCCATCTTCCAGTCCTGAAGACTTTAAACTTCAATATGAGGTTGAGTTGCATTACTGTTGCTTTTTGCCCCTATGCTATCATATATCAACAGTCAAGAACAGGTCAGAGTCATTGGACAAAGAGCTGGAGCAAGCTTAGAAACACCAGGAGGGCAGAAAATTTATCAGTTCTTCTCTATTTAAAAGAAACTGGCCCCAGTCCTTTTCCTCCCTTTTCTTCTCCAGCTGCCTGAACATTGCACTGCCTGAACATTGCACCAAACCTGCTATCTATCGTTCCAATGGGATTATGAAGGCACTGCAGAAATGGCCTTCCAGAAACAGGGAAAAGTAAATTTCATTTACGTACTTACTTTTGAGAGCATGATTATTTAAAAAATAGATTGAGATAACCTGTAACCTCAGGATGAGATTGGATTTAAGTTAATGACAATAAGCACTATGGATCCCTCCAAGTCTCTCTTTGCGGTTGCAATAAATGCATTCACTGAAACCATTTGCTAAGTGTCAGGCACTGCAGAAGTATAGGGCAATCAAAGGTTTTTGTCCTTACAGAGCTCACAGTAGCAGTAGAGGAAGACATGTGGAAACAAAAAAAGATTAGATTCTTTTCAGAATAATGTTATGATACAACGTGGTCATTTCTACCGAAGGAGATGAGGAATGGGGTCAAGAAAGCCACCATAGGAGAAGTGACCTTAAGCTAAGTCTTAACAAATAAGTAGGGAGGTCAGGCTGCTTCAGGCAGAAGAGACACAGCTAAGACGCCGAGGCATGAAACAGCTTGGGGACTTTAATGAACTGCATGCTATTCATTATAACGAGCAAGAAGCTCAAGGGGGACGTAGCAAGAAATGAGCTGGATGGAAAGACAGGTTCAACATAAGCACTTTACAGAATACTTCTATTTAAATTCTGATTCAAATAAGCAAACATATCTTGGTCATTTACTGTGTATGAGGCACCAAGTGCATGGGAAATTCATCAGGATGCGTTGCCAGCACTTGCAGACATAACAGTCTTAAGCCTCAAGCTTTCTGGTGGCCAAAGAGAAACAGTGACTGTTTTTCATATATTCGAGTTGAAGTTTTTTTGATATGGTCTATGAAAATTAATATGAGGGCAGTGGGATTTTCACAGAGGCATTTCATGTTGCCAAGAGCCTCTGAGATTTCTTCAAGAGAGAAAAAGAAAACTGGGAAGTTTTGAAGACGTGGGGTTTGCAGAGAGAACCCCAAGCACTGTTCAGTGTGGCGCTGGTGGGAATGGGGCGAGGGCACAGAAACGTGAGCCTCCCCAGCTCACTGCCTAATGTCAGCCATACACTCATCATTTTACAGAATAGAAATGGTTAGCAGTTAAATGGTTCAGAGTAAATGATCTCCTTTCCCATCAATGCATGAAGATAAAGTATTGGAGTCTTTTTACACGGTATTTTTAGGGTATTGGGGATTTTCAGGAAATGAAGAAGTTAGAGGTGGAAGAATTACAGCTTCAAATTTTCAGTTAAAAGAAATCAGGAATCCCTATTCATTCAGGCTATGCACCATGTGCATAGTCAGGAATCAGCAGAAATCCTCCATATTTGCAAACACTTTGTGCTATAAGAAATAATTTTAAAAGAGCCACCTGTATATGTATATATATTTAAAGACATGAAGGTTTTGATACTTTTTTACAAAAAATTACAAGAGAAAACAAATACCTGTACAAACCAAGTGTTTTAAAATAGCCTTTTGTTCTATACAAGCTGTTGTTAATTTGGGGGTGAAGTACTAGTTCGCAAACTCGACAATGTACCCAAATGAATTTTCCCTGTTTGTCTCCACACACACACACACACACACACACACACACACACACACACGTCCCCAAATTACCATATTTGATGTTTGATGTAACAGGCATGTTAGAATGTTGGATCACACTAACCATTCCTGCTCTTTTTGTCTTATCATTCCAAATTCCATTGTCTTCTGTACTCAGTCCCCTTTGCAGTCTGGTGTCTCTTCCAGAGGCAAAGGGTGGTGTGTTGCGTCTCACTAGCTGTACTGGCATCATCTTGGTGAACTAAAAAACAAATGTGGACATTTGTAAAATCAGTGCACTGTTTCTAGAGAAAGATTAAATTCCTTTTTTAAAATCTGAAAGTATTGTTTCATTGTGATGCTTTAATGAGGGGAGAACGATGGTCATTGACTGAGTCCCTAACATGTACCAATATTCCACATAAATTACCTTAATCTTCATCAACAGTCCTGTGAGGTAAATACTGTTGATATTATAATCCCCATTTCATTGATGAGGAAATGGGTGAAAGAACTGCCCAAAGTTACACAGTTATGTTTAATGCCCCCGAAGTACATGCAGCACATGTAGTGCTCATGTACATGTGGCCTTCCCCCTAGATTTTCCTTCTCTGCCTCTTATCTGGCAACTTGTCTGTCCTTGAGTACTCCAGGAAGCATCCTCTATTCTCATACCCAGACCTAACTCATAGGCTTAGGTAACCCTGTGCTTCCACCACAAATTTGGGCTACTTGTATCCTCACTCCCATGCCTCTGAGGTTGCTTTTACCAAGGTCACCCAGGACCTCCCTGATTAGGCAGTTGGGAGTGACTAGGCTAGTGGGGGGGGGGGGAATCAGGGGTGGTCAGGCAGGCAGGCAGGTGAGTAGTTAAGAGCCTGTGGTCCTATAAGTACTTGTATTCCTATCTTCCTTGACCTTGGAAGGGGTATTTAACATGGTTGGTACTCCTTTCTCGGGATACTCTTATTTTGGTTTACATGACACTGTTTCCCCTCCTCCTCCTCTGGCTACATCTTAATCTCCTTTGTCCACCATGTAAATTATAATATTCCATCTCAAACCCATCCACATTAAAAAAAAAAAATGATTTCTGAGAGGAAGAGGGAGAGAGAAAAACATCAATGAGAGAGAAGCCTTGATCAGTTACCTCCTGCATGCCCCACACTGGGGATCGAGCCCACAACCCGGGCATGTGCCCTGACGGAGAATCGGACCGTGATCTCCTGGTTCATAGGTCGATTGATGCTCAACCACTGAACCACACCGGCAGAGCTAATATTTGCATTTTCCAATCCAACCTGCAACATTGCCACCAGAGTGATCTTTCAAAAACGCAATAGGTCATGACACGTTTAAAGCTCTTCATCTGTTTCCCTTGCTTTAAAAGCCAATACCCTTGGGTTTTAGCCTGCACTTCTTAATAATACGTCTTGTAAAGAACCTGGTGACTTAGCGCCTGTCCCTTCTCCAACCTTGTCACTGTCTTCACAACCTCATTCTGTCTTCCAACCACACAGCTCCGGGCCCTCTCCGGGGCCCTTCCTTCAAAGGACTGGGTTCAGAGCCACTCCACGTGCTTCCGTAGCGCCACAGTACTCTGCCCTTCCCCAATCTGTCACCTTTTCCCCTGCATGGTCATTGCTCCGGCGGAGGGGGCGTGGCCGCGCGGGCCCCGCCTCCGCGTGAAAGGGGCGTCACTTCCGCCCCGCTCGGCTGACAGCCTTGTCCCCGCCCCCCGGCCCGGGCGCGGGAGGAACTACGCGCCACGGCGTTGCCTTGCGTCACTCCTGCGCGCCGGTGGACGTCACTGTCGGGCGCGCACTGCGCTACCGTTCGCTGCGTAAAAGTTCGGCCTCGGTGGCCTTTCGCGAGCCATGGAGAGTGACTTTTATCTGCGTTACTACGTGGGTCACAAGGGCAAGTTCGGCCACGAATTCCTGGAATTTGAGTTCCGGCCGGACGGTGAGAGCGGTCTCG
>PVJN01047828.1:0-15843 GCA_004026805.1 Lasiurus borealis
GACTTGCACGTATTTTACTAGCATCATGCCTAGAACTGAATTTTGTCTCTATTATTTTTAAAGGAAAGTTTTGTAAATTTCTCTATCGCCTCAGTTTACATTTTGTATATTTGTATTTAAATGAGAGTCAGACTTTGAGGGTGTATATTTTCTGTGCAGCCACTGTTAAGCCATGTGTTTTCAGACATTTTAGAGGGGGCGGGGGGATGGGGAAGCGGGATTTACCAAAAACCAATGTGACTCAAGACTTCCACAGCCTCCAACGAGAATCGTTTTTATTAAATGAGGAAAATGACCCCCGTTTCGCCTTGAAAGGGTTGCATCCGTCTCTCTAACCCGTGCCGGGCGTGGCCGTCACTCTCCGGTTACTTGGAAGAAGCGGAATCAAATGCTCAGAGACGCATCTGGGACCTCACCCCCGGCCAGGACACCCCGTGCTGGGCCCTCAGGGAGTGGCCTGGAGTGCACGCTTCTCCTCGATGCTGTGGCCCCGGCCCCCTCTTCCTTCTGCATCTTCTCGGGGCCCCTTTCTTTCTAAGCAGGTTCTGGCCGCTAACGCCAGTGTGTCTTCAGGAAGCGTGTGTCTGGGGTTTTTGTCTTGTTCTATTTTAGAGAAACAGAGCGATGCTCAGGAGTAGTCATGGAGCCGCCAGGGTCCCAACCCTTTATGGCCCAGGTGGGCACTGAGTGGGGTCACCCTGAATGAGTCTGTAGAGGGGAGGGGCTTGCCAGAGGCTCCGGGCACGATCCTTAACTCATAGGGGGTCTCATGAGCTGCCAGGACCCGCAGATTTCCTTGGCCCAGGTGGTACGGAAGCGTTGGTTCTCCAAGCGAGCGGCTGCCCAAGCAAAGGCCGGGCCACCGAAGAAGCTCCAGACCAGCTCGCTGTCACCTCCTGTGGGGGGCGGGGCCAGCTCTAACCTGGGATCTCAAAGCTGCAGGCCCAGGTGGCCCAGGAGGCAGTCCCTTTAGATCAGTGGTTCTCCACCTTCCTAAGGCCGTGACCCTTGCATACAGCTCCTCATGGGGTGGTGACCCCCAGCCATGAAATGTTGCTACTGTTATGCATCGTGATGTCAATATCTGCATTTTCCAATGGTCTTAGGCGACCCCTGTGAAAGGGTTGTTCGGCCCCAAAGGGGTCGCGACCCACAGGTTGAGAACCGCTGCTTTAGACATGGCCATCCGTCCAAGGGAGCTGCTAGCCGCTCTGCTGTCCCAGAAGGTGACAGAGGCCGATCGGCCCTCGCCACACCTTGCACAGGGTGAGCTCTGTGACCCCCCACCCCCACCCCGGCTCCCCGGCCTGGCTGAGTCCCCGGAGACCCAGTGGGCTCAGGGGGACCTGGCCTCGGCCCCGGGCGGCTGCAGGGTCTCCCGGTCTGGGCCCTGCCCAGCATCTGCTGTAAAAGGCAGGTTCCACTCCACCCAAACCGAGAGTCTGCAGGGTGCCAGGCTCGGCAGGCCCTGCTGGCCGTCGGTGTGGTCATGCCAGCATCGCTCAGGGGCCAGGCAGCCTTGGGGCGTGAGTTTAGGGGGAGTGGGGAGCGTGTCAGCCAGTCTCCAGGCCTGGGGCCGCTGCTGTAAAATGATTTGAGGTCTTTTACAAACAAATAGGAGAGAAGAAACAGGGGGTTCCATCCCTTTCATGGACAAGACCTGGCTTACCACAGAGGCTGGCCACTCCCCTCCGGGGGCCGGAGACCAGGCAAGTGCAAACAGTTGCTTCCCGTTTGGCCAGGAGGTGGAGACTCTGCGGCCCGAACGGCCAGGTCCCCGCTTCCTGCTGGCCGTCCTTTCTTCACGAGGACAGTCCCAGCCACGCGTTTCATTTCCGTCCCCGGTTCACAGAACCCGGCCCCACCGCGGGCCTCGTGCTGAGAAGGCAGCCGGGTTTTGTCCGTCCGTCCGTCGTGGGGAGTCCTCCAGGGGCCGGAGCTCGGACCGCAGAAGAGGTCCCTGCGAGGCTGAGGCAGCGGGAGCCTGCTGTAAGATGGGGGTCACCTGCCCACGGGCCGCTGGAGGCTGCAGGGACCACGTGTGGCACCTGGCACGGAGGATGTCTCTGGAGGACGGTCACCCGCTGGTCTCTGCACCCTTTTGATCCTGGACCTCAGGACAGGGTGGCAGGAGGGGGGTCCTAGACCCACACTCGCCTCACCCCCAGCCCAGCCCCAGAGCAGAGGCATTCCCAGCAGGCACTGTGAGAGGGGCGCCCTGAGCTGGGGGCCAGGGCTGAGGCCTGCTCCCGCCCGCCTCCTGGCATGGGGCCGGGTCTGCCGCTGGCACAGACACCCCGCCCGAACGTAGGACTGGCCGTGGTTTCCTCCCCTCGCAAACTGACTGGGAGACTGGAATGGGGGAGCGGGGAGGGGGGCTGGTTAGCAAAGGGAGGCAGAGTCCACTGAGCGCAAGAGAGCGGGCGTCAGGTGGGACTATTAGCACCCAGGGCTGTCCCCGTCGGCGGCGCTGTGGCCGGTCCCCCACGGGGGGCACGCCTCGACTCCCCACCCCTCCCCACAGCTCCTACTCGCTGTTGGGAGGCCGGGCGGTTTCCTCGTATGAACCTTCTTCTCATGTATGTTTTTATTTTTTAATCTCTCATCGGTGGAACATAGGCCAACATATTATACTCATGTATGTGCATGTTCCCGTGCCCCACCCGCCTGCCTCATCCACAGCCCTGCCAACCCATTTTAGTTTTAAGTGTTATTTATTGGTTATTTTTAGAGAGAGAGGCAGGGAGAGAGGTGGTCTTTTAAAATATGTTCTTATTGCCAAAACCGGTTTGGCTCGGAGGATAGAGCGTTGGCCTGCAGACTGAAAGGTCCCAGGTTCGATTCCGGTCAAGGGCATGTACTTTGGCTGCGGGCACATCCCCAGTGGGTGGCATTCAGGAGACAGCTAATGGATGTCTCTCTCATCCATGTGTCTAACTATCCCTCTCCCTTCCTCTCTGTAAAAAATCAATAAAATACATTTCTTTTTAAATTTTAAATATGTTCTTATTGATCTCAGAGAGAGGAAGGGAGAGGGAGAGAGAGAAGGAACATCAATGATGTTGAATCGTTGAGGGGCTGCCTCCTGCGCGCCCCCTACTGGAGGATCAAACCGTGACCTCCTGGCTCACAGGTCGGTGCCCAACCACTGGGCCGCCCTGGCCAGGATCATCACGAATGTTTTCGTCTCCCTCCCTCTCCCGTCTTCCCTGAAGCCCATAGAAATCTACTTCTCACAAATTAAAAACGGCGCCACGCCCCCCCCCATCATGCTTCCCCAGCACCGGGCCGTCCGCGTGGCTGCCTCCCTCTCGTCCTCTCCAGGAACCGCCCGCGCTGAGAAAGGAGAGGAAAGGAAAAGCCTGTTTCCCAGCTCCACGTTTTCCACGTTCTCGCGTTTCCCTTGTTTGCTTCCCTCTGGGCTTTGCGGGCTGTCAGTAAAGTTTCATGCGAAACCCCGGCCGCTCCCTGCGCCAAGGGAAACACAGGCACGAGCGCGCTTTGCCACGCTTGGCGGGAGGGGAGCGGGTGGAGCGGGGTGAGGGGCTGGAGCCAAGGGAGGGGGTGGGACAGACTCCGCCACCACCGCCGACTTCCCCAAACCCAGACCCCTTCCCCTGCGAAACTGTTCCCCGCGTGGGTGCCGACCTCCCTCTGCGCAGGCCCGTCCTGGCCCTTGGAGGGAGCTGGAGCGGCGGGGCGGCTCTGCGGGGCTCACCCTGAAGGAAGGTGCGGGAGACGCACACGTGCGCAGGGTGGTCACTGGAAAGGTCAAGGTGAGACAGGAAAGCAGGGTGGGGGGTTGGGGGGTGTTAGTGACTGCGGTGCATTCACTGGGGTTCAACCCAGGAAGCGAGGGTTCAGGGGAGGGATATTGACACAGTGGCCTGTTTGGGCGGAAGGGAGCCGTGCATCTTTCGCAGAAAGTCACATGACAGCCAAAACCGGTGTGGCTCAGTGGATAGAGCGTCGGCCTGCGGACTGAAGGGTCCCAGGTTCGATTCTGGTCAAGGGCATGTACCTTGGTTGCGGGCACATCTCCAGTAGGGGGTGTGCAGGAGGCGGCTGATCGATGTCTCTCTCTCATCGATGTTTCTAGCTCTCTATCCCTCTCCCTTCCTCTCTGTAAAAAATCAATACATATATTAAAATTTTAAGTCACATGACAGATGGCAGTAGAGCGGTTTCCAGGGGCCAGTGGCAGAGGCCAGTGGGAGCGCCTTAGCGATGGTGGGATCGTGTGGGTCTTGGCTGCCTGGTGGCCCCACAGACGTGCACACGTGGAAAAGCGGCACCAAATCCCGAGGCCGGCGTGGTGGCGGAGTCCACCTGTGGGCGGGGAGTCACCCTCTGCTTCCGCTCAGAGCACAGGCCCGGGCTTCGGGCTTGGTCCCTATTGGGGGGTGTGCGGTCGGTGATTCTCCCTTTTCACGATGTTTCTCTCCCTCCCTTCCTCTCTGAAATCCATGAGAAAAATGTATTTTTTAAAAATCACACAGAGCCGCCCACCCGCCTGCGGCCCAGACTCGCCAACGATTCCAAAGACAGCGGAGGGTGTGAGGCTGGAAAGAGTCGTTCGGGGTTTTGTTCATGTTTTCATAAGCGACAGACAGTCCTCCTGCGAGGGGCTGGGAAAGCTGTCTTTGTTGGGTGCAGGGACAGCACTGGAAGGGGGAGAGTGCGTGCCATCGCCTCTGCAGCATCGTGCGTGGGAATTCGGAAAAGCTGGAGCTGGAATGGCTTTTTTAAAACAATCTTTTTATTCATAAACAGATTTAAACTTTCTCTCTGTCCTCCTAAATCTGCTTACTAGCTGCTTCTCGGTTCTTTTCACCCCCATTCTCACATCCCCGCCGCCGAGGTCTGAGCTCACCGTTCAACCGTGTTTTTCCCTCTCTGCTCGTCACTCGACCGAGAACGCGTTTCTGAATCTTTATTTTTTTGTTAGTCCTCACCGGAGGATATTCTTCCCATTGATATTTAGAGAGGGTGGAGCAGAAACCAGTGTGGCTCAGTGGATAGAGCGACAATCTGTGGACTGAAGGGTCCCAGGTTCGATTCCGGTCAAGGGCATGTACCTTGGTTGCGGGCACATCCCCAGTAGGGGGCATGCAAGAGCAGCTGATCGATGTCTCTCTCTCTCATCGATGTTTCTAACTCTCTATCCCTCTCCCTTCCTCTCTGTAGAAAATCAATAAAATATATATTTTAAAAATAGAGAGAGTGGGAGGGAGGGAGGAAGAGAAGAGAGAGTAGAGGAACACTGACGTGAGAGAGACTCATCATCTGGTTACCTCCCGCCCGTGCCAGACAGGGCTGGGTCAAACCCGCAGCCCCAAGGGCAGATCTCAATAGCATCTCCAGCAGCCTTCCAGGTGCGCTCACTCGGGGTGTGGCTGCCACTGACTGACTGGTGGCACCAGGGCAGGGGTCATTAACCAAGCCCGCTGGTCCTGACGTCAGCGGCGACTGGTGGTGCTTAGCTGGGCTGGAGCTGGAGGTGGAGTGAACGGAGCTGAGGCTGGATGTTCATCTCTGGAGGGAGGTCAGGGGCTCCAAACCTCGTGACTTGCGATGTGCCAGGGGAGGACCCTACCCTACAGCAGACTGTCCATTGTGGGCACCTGGGGCTTCCCACCCCGTGACCTTCTGGCCCCGGCCCCTCGTCCTTGCTCTGCTCCTGTCAGTCTCGCTGCCCCAGCTGATGGGCATCACACTCCCTGTGAGAGCGCCCCCTCTGCTGGGACCGGTCAGTGATGTGCAGTGAAACTCAGCCTCAGGATCTGGGTGGGGGTGGGGGAGGGGGGAGGCCTGGGGCTGAGAGTCTCTGAGTCCAAGGAAGTCCCATCGGCTCATTTAACGTGGAGATGGAACTCCATCCGAGAGAGAGAGAGAGAGAGAGAGAGAGAAAGAGAGAGATGGCCCTTTCGATAGCTGCAGCCCTTCCTCACACGTCTCTGGCAGAACCACAGTCCCTGAGTGACAGGAGAGCACACATCGGACGGGCGGGCCCTGCTGTCCCGCCTGGTGAGAACACCTCGGTGCACCTGGTTCCGGGGTTCGAAGGCGCCTGATTGCCTCCAGCCTGGGCCTCCGAGAGGCCGGCCGCTAGGGAGCGATCGAGACCGTGAGAAGCATCGCGGAGCAGCCTCAAACCAGGGCGCCGATCCCAGGAGGGCGCCTTTACTTCTAAAGGGGAACTAGACGCTGTTGTACCTCAAACCGGAGAGCTGGACAGGACGCCTAAGGAGCCAGTGAGTTAGGTGCGCAGGCTCAGAGCAGATTACTGTCACATTCTGAGCACCCCATGGGGGAAGCATTGTCTTTTTATGTCTTTTAGGTCCTTGTGTCAGTTATTTTTACAGACAACTTGTAGCCTTGAGTCCATATCATCTCTATACAGACACCTGTCATATCTATAGACACCTGTAACCTTGAGTACATATATCATACAGACACCTGTCATATCTAACGAACACCTGTAACCTTAAGTATCATATCTATACAGGCACCTGGCATCAATATCAGCGTATCAGTTAGATGGCTAACTTGCAAGGTCAGACAATTAAGTTTATCTTTTCTAGTCAAGCAAAATCAAAGTTACTTACAGTCTGAAAATAACAGAATTGGCCTACAGAATAAGAGACTAAGAATAGCCCTGACCAGTTTGGCTCAGTGGATAGAGCGTCGGCCTGCAGACTGAAAGGTCCCAGGTTTGATTCCTGTCAAGGGCATGTACCTTGGTTGCAGGCACATCCCCAGTAGGGGGCGTGCAGGAGGCAGCTGATCAATGTCTCTCATCGGTATTTCTAACTCTCTATCCCTCTCCCTTCCTCTCTGTAAATATATATATATAAAAAGTGCTCCAACTTTATATATATATATATATATATATATATATATATATATATATATATATATATATATAGCAAAGATAGGCCTGGGATGGGGAGTGGGGGGAGGTAGGGGGAGAAAGACACAAAACCCCAGAATGACAGTTCAGCCTCCAGTTCTAAAGTGGCCCGAGAGTGGCTCTTGAAGCCCAAGTTCAGGTGGAGCGAGGGCCTCTGTCCCCAGGGCGGGCCAGTGAGTGAGCTTCATGCCCGCATGTGCCCAGGCAGCAGCTGCCTCTGCCTCTGCGGCTTGATTTTCCCATCTGCTTAATGGGCGCGTTGCTGACCTGAGTGTCCTCTCTCTCGGCGTGCAGTGAGGCCGAAGGAGGTCCATGGGGGGCAGGGAGGGGGGTTGTGTTTTAGGGAGAGAGAAAGCGGTCCTCCACAGGCCTGTGCCATTGCACACACCGTCCGGCGTGCTCCCTGGAGGAGGTCAGCCACCAAGTGCCAGCACTTAAGATCCCCGTTTCCTGCCCATGTCCCCCAACTCTGAGCCTCACCCTCTCCTGCTCCCGCCTCCCACTTGGAGCGTTTGACTGGCACTCAGACCCAGCTCCCTAACCTGGGGGCTCTCTGCCTTCCACCAGCCACGGGTCAGGAGGTCAAGAGCCCCGGGCAGGGAGTCTGAAACTGGTCCAAGGCTGCCGGTCTCCTCTGATCACCGTGGGGAAGCCGCATCCCTGCTCCGGGTCACTATTGACCCCTGGTGACCAGGCACCAAGCCTCGCACATGAAATATATTGACTCGGTGAAGCTTTCGCTGGGATCCGTGTTCTAAGGGAGGAGCTGGGTGAAAATTTCAAACTCAGTGACTGCTCTTAACCAGCATTCTCACGGTCACCAATAGTAAGCACGGAGGACAATAATAAAAGCGCAGTACACAGAGGATGTCTTATAGAGCTGTGCACCCGAAACCTATAACCAGTGTCACCCCAATAAATTCAATAAAAAGGAAAAAGAAGCCCTAAAAACCTGCACACTCAGTAATTTCAATTGTACAAAATAATTTGAAATGTGGGGAGTGGGCGCAAGGAAACAGAGAAATTCTTTTACTGCTGAGATTCCGGGGAAAGCTGCCAATGAGGAGAAGTGGGCCCCCACGCCCACCTCTGCACCCACAGGATCTGCACCTCCAGGTATTTTCGGGGCAGCCTGTATTTCTCCTACCCCCCTCCACCCACCCACCCCTCTTCTTAAAGCGGTAGGAGCGGCGACATGTGGACCAAAAGCCACATACTTGCACAGCCCTCCTTCCTCTGGAGACCGAGGAGCAGTAAATTCTTCTCCTGGGAACATCTCGGTCAAGCAGACAGCTGTTGCTCTCAGGCCATCCGTAGGCCATAACAGTTTAAAAACCCGAGTTTAATGCCTAAATAAGAAGAAAACAGTTGGCCCTCGTTGCAAAGCAGCATATAAACTGTGCTGAAATTAGCACAAGGGAAACATTTATCTTCCCTCGATAATCTGGAAACCGGCCCTTTTTGATGGCGTGTGATTATGTTCAGCGGCATGAAAGATGGTCGTGATGTATCACTAGAGGAGGGGTGGGGGCAAATAGAAAGCCAGACTTTTTAAAGGAATATTTGACTCCAGCTCCCTGGCTGCGGATCCTGCAGAAGGAAAGGAGGCAGGGGTGAAGGTGGGCTGGGGGCCGGAGGGGCAGGGGGAAGGGGGAGGGCCGCCTTCTCCCTGAGGGGACAGAGAGAGAAGCCCATGTTTTCGCTGGCCAAAGCTTTGCCTGAGCAGAAAGCGGGCCCAGCCTGGTGGAGTGAAAGGTGGTGGGGCCTCAAAGACCGTGGGCTGGCCCTAGCCGGTGTGGCTCAGTGGATAGAGTGTTGGCAGGGTCCCGGGTTCGATTCCAGCCAAGGGCATATGCCCGGGTTGCAGTCTCGATCCCCAGTAGGGGGCGTGCAGGAGGCAGCCGATCTATGATTCTCTCTCATCATTGATGTTTCTCTCTCTCCCTTTCTCTCTGAGATCAACAAAAACATATGTATATTTTAATAAAGTAAATAAATAAAAGATGGCGCTGGACAAAGATGGGGAGGGTGTGTGGGTGAGGAGGACTGACCCGCGAGGAGGCTGTCGTGCCATCTGGGAGAGAGATGAGGGAGGGGAGGCAACCTGGTCAGGGGCCAGGGCCGTGGAAATGGGGAAGCGGGGTCCATTGGAGCTGGAGTTCGGAGAAGAATCTAGAGGGCTGACTCATGGATCAGACTGAGAAGTGCGGGAAAGGAGAGACTCTTGGGCCACCGCCAGACGGGGCCCTGCCCTGTGGCTTTGTGGGAAATGGGAGAAGATCCTTCTTTCCAGGTGCATGCATCACCGTCAGCATTCGAAGTGCTCAGAGAGGCCTCACTCAGAGGAGGAGAGGGGACCCCCGGGGACCACCACCCCCAGTCTCTGTGGGAGCAGCCTGGACTTGCAAAGCTTGTGGGAATCCAAGAAGAGCCCGCCTGCTCTGCCCAAGGTTTGAGACCCCTGCCCCCAGCTGTGCATGAAGTTCACTCCCCATCACCACCCCTCCACCCACCACCACCCCGCCACTGTCCTGCCCAGGCACCAGCCCCATCCAGAGCTCGCTGCTTTGTCTGCAGCTACCCTTGGGAAGAAATGCAGACGTCAAAACCCTGGCGGCTGATGGTTTCCACCAGACCATTTAGCACTTAAGTAAATGCAAGTTCTAGAACATCCACAGCTGATGCGAGTAAACAAGGACAGAGCGCCCGCCAGTCAGCTCAGGACGGCGCTGGCCGGCAGTTTGCAAAGCTCGTAAACAAAGCGTGCTCCCAGACAGCGCGGGACCGGGGGGCTGGGTCCCCGTCCGTCGGCTGTCACCCATGGCGGGTCCATGTCCTGGTTCACAGACCACCGTTAAGGGGAAACCGCTTCACTGAAGCCTCCGTCCTCGGGAGTTTGCAAAGACGGGAGTCAAAGCTCTCCCTGCAAGAACGGGGCACTCATTCCCATGGGTTTTGTGTGTTGTTTTTTTTTATATATTTTATTGATTTTTCACAGAGAGGAAGGGAGAGGGATAGAGAGTCAGAAACATCGATGAGAGAGAAACATCCATCAGCCGCCTCCTGCACGCCCCACAGTGGAGATGTGCCCGCAACCAAGGTACATGCCCTTGACCGGAATCAAACCTGGGACCTTTCAGTCCGCAGGCCGACGCTCTATCCACTGAGCCAAACCAGTCTTGGCGTCATGGGTTTTTTTTTAAAGAAATTGCTTCTCCACCAGTGTGTTACGGTGAAGCTTAGCATCCTGACACTCGGGAGAGAGACAAGTGCCTGTAAACTTAAGAGGTGATCACAGCCCTGGCCGGTTTGGCTCAGTGGATAGACCATCAGCCTGCGGACTGAAGGGTCCTGGGTTCGATTCCGGCTAAGGGCACATGCCTGAGTTGCAGGCTCCATCCCCAGTGGGGGAGCGTGCAGGAGGCAGCCAATCAATGATTCTCTCTCATCACTGATGTTTCTCTCTCTCTCTCTCCTTCTCCCTTCCTTTCTGAAATCAATAAAGAAACATATTTAGCCGAAACCGGTTTCGCTCCGTGGACAGAGTGTCGGCCTGCGGACTGAAAGCTCTCAGGTTCGATTCCGGTCAAGGGCATGTATCTTGGTTGTGGGCACATCCCCAGTAGGGGGCATGCAGGAAGCAGCGGCTGATGGATGTCTCTCTCTCATCGATGTTTCTAACACTCTATCCCTCTCCCTTCCTCTCTGTAAAAAAATCAATGAAATATAAAAAATAAAAAATAAATAAACATATTTAAAGAAAAATGAGGTAATCACAGCCAGCCAGCAGCTGTGGAGAGCGGCCACAGAGTTTGGACAGGTTCAAGCCTCGGACTAAGGAGAGGGCACAGTCCTCTCGTGGCCACGTGCCAGTCCAGCATGGAGGGCAGAGCCCACCCGGCACAATCATAGCCAATCATAGCCCACAGCTGTGGTTGTCAGCGTGAACCTACGGTCTGAACACGTGACCCCACGTGCCTGCGGGATGTGGCTTGATGGAGCTCAGGTGCGTGTGATTGAGCAGAAGGGTGTAAACATCTTGGCCACGCCCTTCCCTCGTGGCATCGGCTATAAAATAAAGACGCGGCTTGTAGTCCGTGGCCCTTGCACTGTCCTCTCTGATGGAGAGCCTCATCTGCGGGTGTTCTAGAACTTGCATTTACTTAAGTGCTAAATGGCCTGGTGGAAACCATCAGCCGCCAGGGTTTTGACGTCTGCATTTCTTCCCAAGGGTAGCTGCAGACAAAGCAGCGAGCTCTGGATGGGGCTGGTGCCTGGGCAGGAAGGTGGGGGGTGGGGGGAACCTCATGTACAGCTGGGAAGGGCGGGGGGCAGCCACTCTGGCTCCAGCCGCAGGCCCTGCCTCTCACCAGCCTGTGTCTGTGTGAGTCACGTCACTGCTTTTGGCCTTCCGGTCTCTGAAGCGGGAGAAATCAGTGCCTGTACTTTCGGGGGGTTGTGTGTGGGTGAGGCGACGGGAACGGAGCCCCGGGGAGGTGCTGTGTGTGGTGAGGTGACCCCACCACGCCTCCTGCCACCGAGGGCGTGGGATGTGCCGGGCCGTGGGGAGGACCCAGACCACAACTCACACTGAGAAAGCCTGGCAGCTGCCCTTGCCGGTGTGGCTCAGTGGATAGTGTCAGCCTGCGGCCTGAAGGGTCCCAGGTCCCTAGGTTGTGGCTCGATTCCCAGTGGGGGGCCTGCAGGAGGCAGTTAATGATTCTCTCTCATCGTTGATGTTTCCAACTCTCTCCCCCTCTCCCTTCCTCTCTGAAATCATTACAAATACATTACGAAAAAAGGAAGAGAGAAAGCCAGGCAGGTCAGCAGAATAGACGGGGAGGTAGGGTTAATGACCACAACGTCGCGGAAGAAAAGGTCACCCAGGCCGTGCTCTCTGGGTGTGGGGGTAGGAGGTCAGGGTGCCCACCACGGAGCTGGCAGATAACGTAAAAAGGCGGGTCCTGGTGTAAGGCATTAGGGAGTGTGGGGGCCTGTGGCAAACTGGAGATGACCCTCAAGCTCTACCTAAGGATGTGGGAAGATTAAAACCACACGCCCCATCGAAGGCACCCGGGACCTGCAGGGGGCGAGTTTGAGGCCCTGTGACTGGTGCACTGGGCATGCCCTAGACAGGGCTCATTCTCCTGATGCCTGGCACCTGGGCCTCGCTGACCACGGAGGGACCACGCCCCCCGGGACCCGCTAATTCCTGGGGACAGTCCACAGCTGGAGCCACCTTCCCTGGCAAAGTGGCCACGGCAGGGCTCAGCTCCCCAGCGCCTCCCTCCCCAGGCCCTCGGCCCCCAGGCCAGGTACCCGGGGCCGTGGACCCAGGCACAGGTGCCAGACAGCTAGGGACAGCCCCTGGGCCCCGAGCCCCGGAAATTATTCAAACCAGCCTCTCCTGAGCCTGCGCGCCCGGCGGACCTTCCTGGGGAAACCACAGCAAAGCCTCGCGCCCACATCCGCCCGCTCCCTCTGCCTCCCGCTGGGCCTGGGGCTTCCCCACGCGGCCCCCTGCTCTCAGGAACTGGAACAAACGCCCTTCCCCATGGCAGTCGCCCCCTGATCCGCTGGCCTCCCCGAGCCTGACCACTAATGAGACGTCCATTGGGGTCACCTGTAGGCGGCTCGGGAGCATCGAGCATCAGGGCCGTTTGCACCCTTGACACCTGACACCTGACAGCTTTACCCTAACCAATGAAGGGACGGGCGGACGAGCGGATGGATGGATGGATGGGCGGATGGGCAGACGGGCCTGGGAGCTGAAAGCTGGGGAGAGCGTGTGTCTGCCGCACGGAGTCCCTGCGCCTCAGCCTCCCGTCCACAGGGGCCTCAGGAAGCTGGGTCTGAGCCGGCCTCCGGCTGATTGGCGCACAGAGAGGCGGCCGGGCAGAACTCAGGGGGATGTGGCCGGCTCAGGCCGGTGGGAGCAGCCGTGGCTACAAGACGTGGCTCTCCCTCCTGCTGGCAGGGGCTCCCCGCTGCTCCTCAGTGAGGGGCTCCCGGTGGGCAGCCTGCGGGCTAACTGTCCTCCACCCACACCGCCACCTCCAAAGGTCACTGTTCCCGGTGGAAAAGGGGCGACGCCAGAAAGAGGCCCCGCCCCCCCGTGGGTGCAGGCTCTCCGGAGGCAGCACCAGGCAGGCTGCTCAGCTCCACGGACGCCGACATGTCCCTTTGTCTGCACTGGAGCTCTGCACGTCCTGGCTGGTGAACGCAGTCAAACTAGAGAGCTTTATTCTTAAAAATGCATCAGCCTGCCCAGCTGGCGTGGCACAGTGGTTGAGCTTTGACCTATGAACCAGGAAGTCATGGTTCGATTCCCAGTTAGGACACATGCCTGGGTTGCGGGCTCAGTCCCCAGTGGAGGGCATGCAGGATGCAGCCAATTCTCTCTCATCACTGATGTTTCTCTCGCTCCCTCTCTTTTCCTCTCTGAAATCACTAAAAATATCCTCTATAATAAAGAGCTAATATGCTAATTAGACCAGAAGGCAGAACGACCTTCCAAACGACCAGTGGGTGGGGGCGAGGCCTCGAGGCAGCGGGGCTGCAAAGGCCCCGGGTGTGTAATAAAGTAAAATGCATCGTCTGCCCCGGCCAGCAGGGCTCAGTTGGTTGGGCATCGTCCCGGGCACTGAAAAGTGGGGTTCAGTTCCCAGGCGGGGCACCTGCAGGGGCTTCAGACTCAAGCCCCAGTAGTCAGCGTGCATGGGAGCAGCTGATCAAAGTCTAACATCGATGTTTCTCTCTCTCTCTGTCCTTTCTTCTCCCTAAAAATCAATAGAAATGTTTTGTAGAAAAAGAAATGTAGGCAGCGTTCCTTAGAAAGCAGTGTTTTGTTTTGTTTTTAAATAAAATGCATCAACCCACTCTGCTGGAAGGACTGAATTTCTCAAATGCCAGGGCCCTTGGGGGTCAATCTTAGCATCCCTCTCTCGTCCCGGGCGGGAGGCCTAAGACACCCCGGGGAGGGTGGAAAAGCCCCCTGTGGGTGGGGGGTCCAGCCTGGGCAGCTGCTGATGGACGCTCCGTGGTGGCCGCGTTCACAGGCCATCCTTCCCCTGGCTGGACACTCGAGGGATGTCCCAGAGGTCACCCTGCGGGAGGGCCGGCAGCCACTCACACCATCGCCCCGGGTCATCAGTAAGCTCACGCCTTCCCTAAGGCGCCCTGTTTGCCTGGAAAGGGACCCCGGTCCTGCACCCTCCGCACCGGCCGTTTGTAAATACAGTGGTACCTCGAGATACGAGTTTAATCCGTTCCGTAACCTTGAGGCGTGGGAAACTATGAGACGCTCGAGTCGAGGTAAACTGGTGGGTCGTGTGCAGCTGGCCGATCCGAGCCATGACTCCTATCTCAACTGTTGCTCGTATTTCAAAGCAAAAATCGCTCGCTCGACGGCTCGTATCTCAAAACTCTCGTATGTTAGGGCACTCGTATCTCGAGGCACCACTGTAAATGGGAGGTCGAAAGGCTCTCAGCCACAGGCCTGCCCGCTTTGCTTTGCACGAACAGGAATGCGAGGCTCGGCAGACCTGCTGGAGAAATCTGCGGGCGCAGAGGGCGGGGCGAGTCAGCAGCAGGGACCCCGGCACTGACCGTGCGCTCGTGGACTTAGCTCCAAAGGGGGGCGACCCGGGCTGGCAGGGTCAGCCTGGGCCACGCGGGCTTCCCTTGAAGGAAGCCTTCCAGAGACAGCGTCTGTCCCCTGGCCGAGGACGCCGGCCCCGAGTCCCGCAGAGGGCAGGGGCAGAGCGGGAAGGACGGGCCGGAGGTGCGTGCCAGCCGGGTGACGGGAGACAGGGAGCCGGTACGCATCTCAGCGCCCCCTCAGCGCCTCCTCCCCCAGCCGGGGACTCTTTCTTCCTGGAGACCTTCCTTCTGCCAGGACGAGCATTTCTCTGTTCTGCATGAAACGTCACAGCCTGGGGGCGGCACCAGGACAGACCCTCTGCGGATGCTCACACACAGCTCCCCACACCTGCAGGGGCTGGGGCGGCGGGAGGGGGTCCTTTTCCCAGCACTGAGCTCGCCAGAGATAAGTATTTACCCCAACCGGCGCCCGACAGACAGCACCCCCCACCCCCACCCCCCAAAGGCAGAGCAGAGCCTCGGAAGCTCAGAGGTGGCTATGCGACTGCCCCGTGGCCTCGCACGGCGTTTAATGAAGCTGCAAATGCCCAGTGTCCAGTGTTGAAGGGCTCCTCCCCGCACCGCGCGTCTGTGAACTAAACGCCAAGCAACGTGTGTGTTTCCTGTGTGAGATGAGCCTCATGCAACCCTCGCGGGCCAGGCAGGTAGTAAGATACCCATCGCCAACCGACGGCCTTGTACACGGCAGTCCTGGCAGAGAACAGAGCGATTCTAACCCGTCCCGCACCGTCCTGAGCGCGTTCCCGGGAGCTGCCAGGGCCCACCGGGCCGCCGCCGGGGCGGGGAGATTTGGGGGGCGGGGGGGACGGCTCAGGTGTTGTACGTTCTGGACGCTCTTTTGGCGGCCGTCTGGGCGTCCGGCGGCTCCTCCTCGCCCTCCTCCTCCGCGCGCTTGTGCTTCAGGAACAAGTCGGACTTGAGGAAGCGGCTGTAGCTGTCGTACTTCATGAGGTTGAAGATCTGGGGGAGAGCAGAGAGGCGGGAGGCTGGAGGCGGGGAGAGGAGAGGGGGGGAGAGGCTGGAGGGGGGCCGGCCAGGCCGTGACTCAGCCCAGCGGACACGGAGGACACGCCGGTCCGTGCGAGGCGCACACAGGCGGCTGGAGCCGGTCACGTGCCGGCCGCTCCTGGTCATCGAGAAGTAACCTCAGCGGAACCGAACAGCTGGGGGCGGGGGGGAGGCCAGGGGGGTCACAGGGACAGGCCCCTCTCTGTTTTCCAGGAAAGCCGAGGTGCCCGCAGCCCTGACTCACAGCCTCGTGGCCAGAG
>PVJN01047829.1:0-15843 GCA_004026805.1 Lasiurus borealis
TGGAATGCAATGATTCTACAGTATTTTGGGCCAAGGAATAACTCTCTATGTAGTACACCATACATGCATTCGACATGTATGAATGTAATCAATATTCATATTTAGAGCCAGAGCTATCCCTCAGCTTAAAATTATCTGAATAAATTAGTTTAGTCAATGTACAAATGTCATCAAGAGGATTTCTACTTTGTTGCGCATAGAGGGCCAACACATCTTTTCGACCAACCTCTTTCGCCCTATGAGATGTTATTACCCTTTCTCATTTTAAAAATGAAGGAACTGAGGTTGGTGGGCTCAAGAAATATGACTTAAGGGATTTGAATTAGTAACGGTGGGCTTAGACAATGATTTCATTTTACAAATATGGAAACTGAGACTTTGACAGCCAGAATTTGAGGAAACTGAACTCACAGGTGTGTCTTTCTAACCCCTAAACCTTTGTTCTTCCCACTGCATTGTGCTAAAATACCTACCGTCAGGGTAGGAATAGGAGTTTTAGCTTCTAAAACTATTTAAGAACAGCCAATATCATTTGAGTAGACATATGCACCACTGTTATGTAGGTGGTGTTCCTAACAATTTCATATATAGCTGGCTGTTGCCCTTAAAAAAAACCTTGAAGAGCAGTGCTGTAAATGGGATGCTTGTTTCTCATCTGTTCAAACATTAAATATTCATCAATGAAAGAGGTATGTGAGGGAGTTCTGGAGATAAATGCTCTTTCCTAAGAAAGACGTTAGTGATCTTTTTTTTCCCCAGACAGTTAGAAGAAAAAAAAATCTGGCAGTTTCTCTATCATCTCTCTTTCCAATAACCTCAGAACCATCGTCAACTGGCTGGTATGTGAAGTGTGAATGGCTTCTATCACAGGGAGACATGACCTTGGCAGACACTTTGGAAAGGCAGAGACAAGAAGAAAGATACTTTCTTACTTCCACTGTTGGGCTCATTCAGAATAGTAGGTTTTCATCCTAAAACCTGAGTCCTTTAACATGCTAGCAAACATTAAGTCTGGATCAGTAACTCCATATAAGTATCAATAGATATATTTTTGCCATTTAGAAAAGATTTGCCCTATCCCCATTGGGCAGTATATCTCTTTTATACATTACTAAATGGAGATGGGTCAATTGCAAGAAAAAGAAGTATAGGGAGCCTTACAGAAAAAAAAAAAAGGATCTGTTTCATGTAGCTACATGTCTCCATCCCAGAAGAATACTGACATGGAACAATTCTATCAAGGAGGAGATAGTTTCTTTTTCTCTCTGGTGTGACTAATGTGGTTGCTCACATAAGGGTTCTTATGGGTTGAACTGTGTTCCTCCAAAATAGATATGTTGAAGTCCTGACTCCCAGTGCCTCAGAATGTGACCCTATTTGGAAATAAGTTAATTGCAGATATAATTAGATGAGGCCATACTTTTGTAAGATGGGCCTCTAATCCAATATGACTGGTCTTATAAGATGGTCATATAAAGACAAAAACACACAGGGAGAACACCATGTGATAATAAAGGCAGATATTAGAAGTACACAAGCCCAGGAATATAAAAGGTGCCAGCAAACCACCAGAATCTAAGAAGAGGCAAGGAAAAATTTTCCTACAGCTTTCAGAGGGAACACAGACTTACCTACAACTAATTTCAGAACCCTAACCTCAAGAACTGGGAGACTTAGATTTCTGTCATTTTAAGTCCACGGTTTATGGTTATTTGCTACCACAGCTATAGGAGCTAATGGAAGGGTCTTTAGATTCAGTCAGAGGCAATGTATTCTGCCCATTGTGGGCTGATTTGTGGTTTCTCAAAGTTACAGTTCTCATTTCAATGACATACACTCAATATAGAGTATAGCCATGATAGAAGCCCTGAAGTGACTGCATCTAAAAGAAGGAGGGTTATACAGAGCTGAGTCATCCCTGGGCTTCATCCAGAAATGCCCCCTTTCCTTTCATCAGACTTTCCTCCCAGCAAAGCCCCAGAAAAACAGAGTTCCATATGAATTAATCTCACTATCCATTTTATAAAGTCCTACATATCACAGATGAAATTCTAAAACTATCAATTTCATGCTACCTACCACAGGTCTTTGCTCTTATTCATAATGTTTAACCTTTGAGCTATTGGTTAACAAATACTACAAAGAGTTAGGCAGCCCCACTTTAGCTTTTAAGATTGTTTTGTATATTAGCGATCATATCAGACTTTATTAAAAATGTCAAGGAGCAAAAAAGAGGAGGGATTTAAACTATATGAATGTGAACAACCTTCCCTGAAATAATAGGTGCCATTGGCTTCAGCTGCTATTAGCCACTCAATGGTTTTGAAGCTATTTAAAAAGCCATCCAATTGACAAGTAGTGAGAACCCAGGGAGGGATGTGTTAGAGGGCTAACACAAGCTTCACCGATCTGGGGACAAATATATAGCCACTTGTTTTGTTAGGTCATTGTCAATTCAAGTTGCAGTACCTACATTAAGAGAGCAAATGCTAATAACCCCTGGTCTTCTTTTTATCTCTTTCAATTTCAAGATTCTGACAACAAGGTTTGTTTCATTTTGTCCTGTTTTGTTTCTACCATTTCAGCTGGCATTGCTTTGAGTTCACACTTAAGCAAATTCAAATGCTGAACCAGCTGGTTGTTCTCATCTGCAATTTTTCTAACCCATAAACTACCAACCATGTTCTATAGAGTTTTCTGACTCTTTTTAGCAATAAAGAAAAAACCTCAGTCAAATCTGTCTTGCATCTTTCCCTTTTACTTTCAATAAAATATTTTACTTTTGACATTTTTGGTCACCAAATGTGTGCAGGTTTTCTCACACACCAAATAATTCTCCATGACACCAGCTGGGTGTCTTACAATTTACTCAGTTTTAACACCATCTACCTGCAGTTGGTGTTTGATCCTACAGGTCAGGGGCTCAGTCATACCTCACTTTAGTTGACAATCACAAATAGTAGGTGCACAGGTTACCCACAACTTATGTCCACTATGGCTACAAACCAGAGGTTCTCATGACTCCCTCCTTGTGTTCAATTAATTTGAACTTAGGAAAACACTTACAGTGGTACCTCTAAATACGAGTTTAATTCGTTCCGTAACCTTGAGACATGGGAAACTATGAGATGCTGGAGTCGTGGTAAACTGGTGGGTCGTGTGCAGCCGCCGATTCGCGCGATTACTCCTATCTCAAATGTTGTATTTCAAAGCAAAAATCGCTCGCTCGACAGCTCGTATCTCAAAAAAACTCGTATGTTAGGGTACTCATATCTCAAGGTACCACTCTTTACTTTTACCAGTTTAAAAAAGATATGATAAAAGGTACAGGTGAACAGCCAAATGAAAAGATACATACGATGAAGTCTGGGAGGGTCCCAAGTACAGAAGCTTCTGACCCTGTGGATTTGGGATAGGTTACCATCTTGATGAGTATCTGAACCCCACACTTTGGAGACTCTTATGGAAGCTTCATCAGGGAGTCATGATCAATCAGTAACTCCATTTTCAGCCTTTTTCTAGAGAACAGAGATTAGGGTTAAAAATTCCCAGTTTCTCAGCATGGCTTGTCCTTTCTGGTTACCAGCCCTCATCCAAAAGACATCCAGAGCTACCACAGTCACTTCATTAGAGAAAAAGAAACTCTTACCACCCAGGAAACTTAAGAGTTTCAGGAATCCTATGTCATAAACCCAGGTCAAAGACCAAATATTAGAACAAAATATGCTCCTATTGCTCTTACCATTTAGGAAATTATAAGTTTCAGGAACTCTGAGCCAGGAATCTGAGGCAGAGATTGATATCTATTTTCTATTATCTCTCATTAGCTAAAACTCATTAATTTTGCAAGGCTTCTCCAAGACCATTAATCCCAAAGAGAAGTAGTTAACACTGACTCATGCATTTATGGCATCATCAAATGTATCTCTCATAAATTCATTGACCCACTCTTTTGTTTAAAGCCAAATAAGTCAGATAAATACCTAAGACTTAGACTCATATGGAAAGATGGAACATTAATTCTTAATTCAAAAGGTTTTTGTTAATACTCTACAGTCCTTTCTTCATTTCCCTAAACTGTTATTGTTTACATTCTGAGGTCCCACATTGGTCTTTAGAGTGGAATATTTCTTTGTGATAAGTTTTTAAAAAATGTTTATACTGTTGATTAGCCAATTCAATTGACTATGTGCCAGATGGTGTTCTAGAGCACATAGATATAGTAGTGAATAAGTCAGAGATGTACCTAATTTTATAGAACTTATAGGTAAAATTGCAAATTGTTACATCTAAATGCAATGATAAATACTAGCAGTGGTTCTCAATCTTGGCTATATTTCAGAACCCCTACAGAGCTTTGAAAAATCTCAAAGTCAAGACTTCTGGTACCAGATATGATAGATTAGTTTGAATTGGAGTAATCCTTCCATTTAAAATAATGTTAAAATAAAACAAAGTGCACAAATCAACTGTGTGAAACCCTTGGAGAGCAACCAACTCTGATAGGACTTGAGGGACTATGATTCCTGTAAGAAGGGAAACACGGCTTCATATTCACATTGGCTTTCTTTCTTGAAAAGTAAAGCCCCAGAGAGGTGAGCACTGCAGGAAAATGAACATACATATCTCGTACAATTCCCCCTGAAAGTGTTAGATAACTGCTGTGCTGTGCATGTATAGGACAAGGTTCCTTACAAACACCTTGTCCCCTTACATACAGCAAAAAGCAGCAGATGAATGTTGAATTGTTGAGATGGGGTTGGAGTTCCTCATCAATGTGCTAATTCCCATGTAAATACTTTAGAGCAGTGGTCGGCAAACTGCGGCTCATGAGTCACAGTTTGCTGCTCTGTTGACTAATGAGTTTGCTGACCACTGGGATAGGGGCTTAATCACAAGGAACAACCACAGCCTGTAATTATTGGAATCGAGAGTCTAGGTCAATGGTCAGCAAACTCATTAGCAACAGAGTGGCAAACTATGGCAGCTTGTGAGCTGCAGTTTGCCAACCACTGCCTTAGAATTACATAAACCACAGAAAGGCTACCCTTGAGGAATAAGGGTTATACTCTGGAGTGAGGGCGAAACTGAAATAGACCACCCTAACAAAATCTAAAACTAGTCCTTAACAGAATTGCTATGACCTTATGGCTGTGTATATATTGACCAGAAGATAGTTAGCCTTCTTTGGAGGAAGATAGTACCATTTGGAGACTCTAGTTTTTAATACAGAATGTCTGACACTTAGTAAAAAAAAAAAAAAGACAATAACACAGCAAATATTTAAAAATAAAAAGTATATAAAAACAGACCTAAAGTAATTTAGTTATTGTAAAGTACCTATTTAACAACTCTAATATTTATTATTGATATATTTCAAGAAATATAAAAGAAGAATCAAATGGAAATTTTAAAACTGAAAGATGCTATAACTGAAATTGAGAATATAATACATGGATTTAATAGCACACTAGACACAGATGAACAGAGAATCAATGAACTAAAAAATAGGTCAGTGTAAAATATCAGATAAAACCTATGAAAAACACCCTGGTGCCCAATTACATCAGAACTTTTTGGAATGAGACACATACATTAGAATTTGTTTTTAGGCTTCCACTATGAATCCAAGGTGCCACCTAAGCCGAGAATCTCTACACAAAAATTTTCAGCAGGGGGGTGATCTGCTTTGGACTTATGTTTTTAAATGGCACTGGATCCTGTGAGGAGACTGGAATGAACGAGATAAGCGTACCAGCAGAAAGATCTCATAGGACAGTGGTTGGCAAACTGTGGCTCGAGAGCCTCGGTTTGCCACTCTGTTGACTAATGAGTTTGCCGACCACTGATGTTGGGTGATTTAGCCCTGCATTGCTGCAGTCTAGATAAGAGATGATGATGGGTTGGTAGTAGAGCAATCTCAAGACACATCTCATGGTGGAAAGTAAGATCTAAAGTAAGCAAGGGGAAGATAAGTTAGGATGTGTTGATGGATCAGTAGAAGGTTGAGATGAAAGTAGAAAATTTCTTGTATTACTAAATGATTCTTACCTTGAAGCAATTTGGCCTCCCAGGAGACACATGGCGAAATCTGAAGACATGTTGACAAACCTCCAACAATGCATTGGACAGCCCTAATAACAAAGAATAATCTGGTCCAAAATGTCAAGCTGTTGAGAAAACCTGGTTTAAAATTTAAAAAGTTATCCTTTGCCCCCACAAGCTAGCTTTTCCCTTTTGTAAATCTGTGATTTCAACTAAACCAATAGTCAGCAAACTCATGAGTCAACAGATCCAGATTGGCAAACCATGGATTGCGAGCCGTGGTTTGCCAACCACTGAACTAAACCATAAAATTCTAGAGAGCAGAGACCATATCTTTCACTTCTTCATCTTCACCTATACTGCCTGGTACATTTTTTAAAAATTAATAGGCTTTATTTCTTTTAGAGCAATTCTAAGTTTACAGAAAAACTGAGTGGAAAGTACAGAATTCCCATATAATACCTTGTCCCCTTACATACAATTTCTCTTATTATTCTTTAACTTATTTTTTGTTGTTGTTTATTTAGAGAGTGTAGAAAAGAGGGGGGATAGACAGAGAGAGAGAAACATCAATGTGAGAGAGACACATTGATTGGTTGCCTCCCACACGCATCTCAATCAGGATTGTGGATCAAGCTTGCAACCAAGGTATGGGCCCTTGACTGGAATCAAACCCGGGACCCTTAAGTCTGCAGGTTGATGCTCTATCTGCTGGGAAAAACTGGAGAGAGCCAGTTTCTCTTATTATTAGCATCTAGCTCTAGTGTTGCATTTGTTACAATTGGTAAACTAATATTAATACATTAACTAAAATCCATAGTTTACATTATAATTCCATACAAATAATATCTCTCAATAACTAATCAGTTTATGACTAATCCAATAATTTGTTAAGGAATATGACAATGAAAAGAGGTAGAGAACTACCATTATTGAGCACCTATTACATATCAAGCACGATGCAAGTCAAATTAATATATATAATTCATACATGTATTTTTTTGTACAGTGTCTATTTATGTTTAACTAGAGGCCCATTGCAGGAAGATTCCTGCAAGAAGAGGGCTTCCTGCAGCCTGAGCGAATCCTGCCCAGGAGGGCTTCCCTCCCACCGCCGTCCCCACTCCCATGCTTTACCTCCTGCCAGCACCACCTCCTGCTTTCCCTTCCCTCCTGCTGCCACTGTTCCCCACCCCAGGCTTTTGCTCCCGCCACCACCACCCCCACACTCTTTCCCTCCTGCTGCCACCACCCCGTGCTTTCCCTCTCACCACTGCCGCCCCCTCCTGTGCTTTCCCTCCTGTGCTTTCTCTCCCACTGCCACTGCTACACCCCTTTCTGCTTTCCCTCCTTCTTCCTTCTATATTGTCTTGCATGTTTCTCTTTTATTAGTGTAGATATGACTGTAAGAAATCATGTCAATGTTATGAATTGTTTATTGTAATTTCAGCTTAAAGACTGAGGAAATTTAGGCTCAGAAATTTAACATTATTTGCACAAAGTCACACAGCTAGAAAGTGAAGAAGTTGAAACACAATGTCAGGGTCCATATTCATAAAGTTATATCAAATACTTATTTTTTCCCTCATACGTCCTGTTTTCAAGTGTCTTCACCTGCTTCTGTTGCACAGTCCCAGAGTGAGCAGTCCCACGAGTCCGTATCCATCCTGGTCTCTCAACTGCACCACTGGAGGCCCATGTGGTTCCAACATGTGCCAAGTGGCTGCCCCACCCCTGATACTTTTAAACCAGGCTAACACACCCACACCAAACCATAAAATCAAGTTGCAAATACTAGCAGATGTTCAACAGTCTTTCAGCTTCCTCTCTCACCTCCCTTATGATCCTGGCCTAATTGTGCTCACTCTCATCAATCCAGTTCTGAAAGCCTTGCTCTCTCTGCACTTGTTTTATTCCCCAGGGTCTAGGCTAAGTCTCTTAGGGGCGTTTCCTTGGAGGCTTTCTCTTCTGGGTTCCTGAGTGCATTGTCTGGCTTAGTGTGTTTCTCCCACTTGGGTATCTCTCTTCATCTCAGGTGTGTCAGGGAAATATATCTTTATTTCCTCTCAGACTTAGGTCTGGTCTGTAGTCTAAGCCCAGGGTGAGCTTTGACTCTCAGAATCTCATAGATGTTAAGAATCTCATAGATGAAGTCAATTCATGAGGTGAAATGTGGGACAGGACTCGAAGGCCTGCCTCAGGAGCCTCAAGAGGAATTTAGACAGCCCACACCAAAGCACCAATGCTCCAATTTAAATGAACTGCTTGGTAATGCTTTTTTTCCACCCACCTCCTTCACTTCTTAACTTTTGAATGTATTTATCTTTTCCCTCTAAATTACTTATAAATTCCTATGAGAGCAAGAATCAGTTTCATTCCTAACCATGTCTTCCTTTCCTTAAAATTCTCAGATCTGTACTATCTATAAAGCACATTGTTGTTGTTTATTTTTTCTGCTTCCTTTGAATGCTACTGAAAACCCAATTCTTTGCCTCTCTCTCTGATATAATATAATTTCAGTATAAATGAATTCACCACTGGCAAAAGTGCTGTTAAATATACTACAGAAATATTAGCATAGAGTCCCAATAATGGATCTTGCTTTTCTTTCCTCCCACTTTTCTCTCTTGTCCTTTTGATAACTTTGGAAATAAAATTTATCTAACAGAAAATTTCTTCTCGTCATTTATAGAAATGGCTTTGGTCATCTCAATAGAGCCAATAGTCATTTGAGTTTTCCATCTTTCTTCTTCTCTTTCTCCCTCCTTCAACTTTCCTTCCCTTCTCTCCTTTCCTGTAGTGATAACTGATGTCCCTTAAAGAGAGGGTGATTACTTTCAGAAGAGTGGTGGATGAAAAAATTGTAGTGCTATTCTTGAATCTTAAGTTTTTATTTATTCTAGATATGTTCCTTTCTCTTCCAAGTCAGTATAGTTAGTCATTTTGTGCTATTTCTGGAAGTTCCTATATTTGGGGAGGAAATGCAGTAAGAAAAGGGCACACAAAATTTTTATTTATTTAGTGCAAAAGGATAAAAAGGTAAAATTTGGTTAGTAGGCTACTGGATGAAACACTAAACCTTGGATGCAACATGTCCCCTAAAAATGTTAAATACAGCAGACATAAAAGTATGCTAAGCAATATATAATTTAAAAAATAATGTATAATCACAAGGGTTGCTGCTCTCCTTAAACAGTGTTTAGGTTATAAATTTAATAGTCATCCTTGATTCTTTTTCTAACACCCAAATCCACTCAATCTAACAGCAAATCCAGTTTCCTCTTTTTCAAAAGCAGAGAAAATATTTGCAACTGTGCCATCAAGAATAAAGCCACTACCACATCTTGACCAGTTATTGCAAGAGAGTCACTGCTTCACCTTGGACACACTACAGTCTGTTCTCAGCACAATGGCCAGAATGATTATTTTAAATGACTTAAGTCAGAAAAATGCTTTTCTGTTCAAAAACCTGCAATAGCTCCCCATGTCACCTAGCACAAGGGTTGACAAATTGCAGCCTGCAGGTCAAATCTACTTGCCATATATCCTTCTTTAAAGTTTTATTGAAATGCATCCATGTCCATTCACTACATATTGTTTATGCTTGTTTCCATGTTACAATAGCAGAGTTGAGTATTTGCAGTGGAGACCCTGTGTCCCATAAAGTCTAAAATATGTACTACCTACAAACATTTATACAAAGTTTGCCCATCCTGGATGTAGCATGTGATACCATATGAAGCCCTAGCAGCATCTCTACCTCTCTGACTCTATTGCTTATTCTGTTTCACCTATAATGCTTTTTCCATTTCTCAGCACCAGGCACATTGCCATGTTAAGACCATTGAACTGGCTACTCCCATTGTCTAAATGCTACTCCTACAGGTGTTTTTGTGGCTAACTCTGTTATCCCTTCCAAATATTGGTTCAAATGTCACCTTCTCAATGACATCCCATTCAATTATGTAACCTATGCTTATCATCCCATTCAATTCTGTAACCTATAACCCACTCTGATATAGCTTAACCCCCTCAAGCTTATTTTTCCCACAGAATGTGTCACTTTCTAACAAAAAAATCCTATCTAATAAAAGCACAATATGCAAATTAACCACCACTCTGCTACACCTACAAGCCACGCCTACCTGCCAATCAGGAGCATATTAACTCCAACCAAGTTGGCTGCGGCCATGGAGTGAATAGAAGGCTTGAATTTCCCTGGCAATAGAAGAAGCCAAGCTTTCCGCACACCCTGGCCAGCCCAGGCCTCCACTCAAGGCTACAAAACTTCAATCATAGAAGATAAATAAATCCCAACAAAAATGGCTGTGGCCACGGAGCAAGCAGGAGGTTTGGCTCCACTCAAGGGTACAAAGTTTTAATTATAGAAAATAAATAAATCCCAGATACCAGGGCCTCCTCTTGGGTCACGGGGGGTCAAGGCCAGCTTGCAAACCATCACAGGTCCCTTGCCCAGGCTGCTCCATGCCCCAAGGGAACCCACACTCTGATCTGAGACATCCTTCAGGGAAAACCAGGTCTCTATCCTATCTAATAAAAGAGTAATATTCAGATTGGCCATCACTCCAACACACAAGATGGCTGCTTCCATGTGGTCAAAGATGGCTGGCCCCATGTGGACATAAGATGGCCACCACAAGATGGCTAACAGGGGAGGAAAGTTGGCAGAGACTAAGCCTGCAAGGAAGGGCAGATGTGGGCGATCAGGCCATCAGGGAGGTCAGTTAGGAGTGACCAGGCCAGGCAGAGGAGTGAAGTTGAGGCAATTGAGCCTTCAGAAAAAGGCAGTTGGGGGTTCCCAGGCCTCTATGGGAGAGCAGTTGGGAGGGATCAGGCCTTCAGGGGAGGGAAGTTAGAGGTGACCAGGCCTGTAGGGGAGGGCAGTTAGGGGTGACCAGGCCTGTAGGAGGGCAGTTAGGGGTGACCAGGCAGTTAGGGGCAATCGGGCTGGCAGGGGAGCAGTTAGGCCTCAATCAGGCTGACAGGGGAGTAGTTAGGGGGTGATCAGGCTGGCAGACAGAAGCAGTTAGAAAGGCAATCAGGAAGGCAGGCAGGCAAGCAGTCCTGGATTGTTTAAACAGGCAGTTGGACATCCCTCAAGGGGTCCCAGATTAGAGAGGGTGTATGCTGGGCTGAGGAGCACCCCCTTTCCCTTCCCCGATCCACAATTTTCATGCACCTCTAGTAATTTAATAATTTTACTACATTCATTGCTTGCTTTTTTGTCTTTCCTTGTAGAATATATTCTATATGAGGGGTTCTTAGACCCCATATATTCATAGCAGTGCCTGGCATATAGCAGACATTTAGTAAATATTGAGTGAAATGATACTGAAGAAGTAGAATATTACTTTAGAATCCCTCTATGTGCCCTTCTGTAATCACACCCCTTACCTACTTTCCTCCCATGTAAGCACTCTCTGGATAATTTGTTAATCATTTATTTATGTTTCTTTATAGTTGGAACAAGTTTTATATATCTTACAAAATAGCTAACTTTTAAACTTTATATAAGTCAAAAAAGACTTGCAAATGTCTTTCCAAGGCTTTCTTTTTCTCTACAATGTTTATAACATCCATCCATATTGAGACATATAGTTGTAACACACTAATTTTCACTGCTGTATATAGTACACCACAATTCATCTATCTTTCCTACAGAGTATGGTTATTTAGGTTGTTAGAGAATTTACCAGGCAACCAAAAAATATACAGGGAGTACTTGGAGATACAGGAAAAACCCATTTATTTTCAGATGTTTCACAGGTACTAGTACAGTGACTCAGGGGAGATTGTTTATCTCCAAATCCTGAGCAAGCCAATATGGAGAAAGCTTTCTCTTTATATCCTTTGGTTTCTTTGTCCCCCAAATAAGGATCAAACTTTCAGACTTTTCATGGGCTTTTGCAAAAAGTCCTCAGTGTTGGGATGGGTGCCATACAACCATACCTAAAGACCTGTTGTGGTGCCAATACTGATAACCCCCTCTGGGGGTGGTGTATTGTTCATGGTTTATGGCCTCTGTGAAATGGGAGTACTTAGGTAAACAGGTCTTATAAGATCAGACAATTAAGGAAGGGGCAGTGACTAGACTATAGGCTAACAGGAATGTGCTTAAGGAATACAAAGTCAGGCTGCTAGCACCATCCTCCCACCCCAAATGTCTTATTTTCCTCATAAGGTTATTGATAATTTTTATTATAATTGATCCTGTCAGGAACATTCTTATATACATCTCCTTCTATATATGTATAACATTTTCTATAGGATTCATACTTAGAAGTAGAAAAGCTGGGTTGTAGGGACTTACAGAGTAAACTTTATTGGTCAATGCCAACTTGTCCTCTAGAGAGTTACACAAATTTATACTTCTACTAGTGTTGGTTTGTCAGATTTCTTATAGTTGTGGTGTAGAGTGGTAAATCATTATGGTTTTAAGTTGCATTTTTCTAATCACCAAGAAATTGAGAATTTTTCATATGTTTCTGAGCTACATGCTATCCCTTTACTGTGAAATGCTGGTTTATCTTTTTTCCTGCTGGGTTGTTTTGCTTTCTTTACTGAGTCACAGCTTCACAGTGCCTGAGGGTAAACTGTCTTAAGTGGAATAATGATCTGACTCACCAAAAAATATTTATATACTACATGTGGACTAAGTAATTGAAAGAATAAATAAATATTGAACAGAATCTGCTAAAATTGGGGTCTTGGATTAAGTTAACTAACATAATAAAACTTTAAGGAAGATTTTCATTAAAAATAGGTAAAATGAAAATAAGGGTGTGTACACAAATTTCTCTGTGGAATTGATAGTTTCCTAAAGATGTCCACTAAATAAAGCTGAGTTTCCAGAGAATGACTGACTTCATAAGCATAATTAGTAAGAATATATACTTTATATACTCATTTTTTATTTATCTTTTTCATTTTGCTAGACTTTTTTCTTTCACAGTTTCAGACAGAAAAGTGATGAAAACTGGCATTAATAAATGATTTGTAAAGTAAATATCAACATTTTCCCCAGGGTTATATTAGTGCACATCTTGATGAAATAGCACCACATTTCCAAATGCAAATCTAATCATCCTCCTATTTTAGGGTGATAGATAGCCTATTCATTACTAAAATGGAATATTGTTATCAAAGAACAAGAAATAAATCCCATGACACACTATTATTGGACATTCTGTTCTCATTTGGGAAACATTTAAGCTACTCATGCATGTCCTCCATTTTGTCTAGTTGAAAAGGAATTTGTTTTTATCTGTGTTAGAAATCAGAATATAACTTATTCATTCCACATCTTAAATCAGGAAATTTCAGTTTATTTATCCTAAATAACTAGTAAAGACAATGTTTTATAATATGTTAAAGAAACTTGTCACAGAAAATTCAGTATAAACATTTATTGAGAAATGCCCTTCTTATTCTCCTAACTTTAGTCTCCTCATCTACTTAAAATTATTTCAAGCAGTCATTCTACTAAGAAATTCTATTAAGAAATAAAACAAATCTGAACTGGAATTTTGAATTTGTGACTATAGAGCATACTAAAAAAAAATATTACTTAAAGGAAACTATTTTAGCTATTTAAGACAAGAAGATGAGTTTCTAGTTTGGAAAGGTCTGCTGACAATCCAGCACAATAAATGAAAAGAGACTTCAATACATATGACTGTGAAATGTCAAGACACTAGAGTTAAAGAGAACATGTTTGAAGCATACAATTATATAAAAAATAATAAACACAGGGGGGTGAGGGCATGAGTGGGGGATGGGGATAATAAGAAAATAAGGAAACATATGTAACACCTTAATCGATAAAGAAATTTTAAAAAATAATAATAAACAAATAAAACAACAGTTCACCTGGGAATTATTGAAAATCAGAGTAACATCTGACTATAACGGCACTGGAAGCTATAAGACATGAAATAATGCTTTAAAATCTGGGAGAAAATACTCTGACCTGTTATTTTCTACCAAGTCAAATTATCAATAAAATGTAAGAGTAGAATAAAAACATTTTCAGATATGCGATGTCTCAGAAATAAAAGCTATGCTTCCCCTTTTAGAAAACACTAATGGAAAATTTGCTTCACTAAAACGAGGATATAAAATGAGTAGAAAGAAGACACGGAATCCAAGAAATAGAGAATCCATTACCAGAGTGAGTGCAGGAATATTCCAGGATAATGGTGAAAGGAGAAGATATCCAAGAAATGTGGTTACATAGTAGGTCTAGAGAGTACTAGTCCAGTTTGGAATACAAAGATAGAGGACTCTAAGAGAAATGTTTTCCATGAAATGAGAGTTTAATAATTATGTTCAAATGTAGTGAAAGAATATTTATAATTTTAGAATAGATTTGGGGATGAATTAGTTGGTGATCCTATGAAGAAAACTGAGCAAACAGGAAAGCAAAACAATTACTACCTTTAGAGAAACATAAAAGCTGTATAAGGAAAGAAATGCAATTGTTTATATTCATTTTTATTATCTGATTTAACCATGAATAACAATGTAAAATTTGAATACTAACCCAGATTTATGATCCACTATATAGGATGAGTGGAAGAGGAGGATATGTTGTGTGTATGTACAACAGATGTATTAAAATATTCTTTCCCATAGTGGGAAGTCAATAAATATCAATCAAAACTTAAAAAAATAATCAACATTTGTAGAGTAAGGATGTTATTTGGGTACGTGGAAGTAAATTCTCAAAGAAAGTCAAAAGTTTTTAAAGTGATTGACTAAAATTGGTGCTGGAGGATGGAGGGGAACTAACATTTCCATTAAAAGACATAATGATTAGTCTTTTAAATTTACATGTTCAACTTAAATAAAATTATCAAATAATATAATCAAGTAAAGCAAATATTATAATAAGGCAAATATGAGGTATCTCCTTTTAACAGGAGAATTTTGGGGGCTTGGAGAAAAAAATGTCCAGGCTTAGAAATAAATAATGAATCAGTGACAGTGTAAGGGGCTTTACCCAAGTAAAATTACTCATTGGAGAGAGACGCACTAATAGGACCCAATGTTCTGCCTTTAGCTCATTTTGAGAAGGCTAAAAAAGGCTAATTCCAATGTAACCCTGATATTTGGGGATAGTGATCTGTATCCTACCAGCAAGCTCAGTGTACATTTTTGATAACCTATAATTAAATCACTACCTTTTTCCCAAATACTAGTCTTGCAGAACCGGTTACAGAGGCCACTGGGCTGTGGACAGTGCACTGCCCAGAGGGAGGGTTATTAACCCTGATGCCAGGCCAGACCATCAGATATAGCCTGGAGACCCCCAACATCTGAGGGCCTTCTTGTAAGGCCTGAGAAAAAGACCAGAAGCATAATCCATGTTTGCAGGACAAGGACCACAGGGAGATATAAAAAGCCCCATGAATGTTCCTTCACTCAAATTCGAAAGGCAGCATATTAAACAGTGTTCTTCCTTTTTTTTTTTTTAATGAAGCATCCTTGGTTTTCTTTGGTCTTCCACAACAACTTAAGCTTATCCTATATAAGGAGTTTTCAGGGTATGATTAAATATTCATCCTGAAGCAGGAATTTTAGGAGAACATAGGCAGGCTTAAGGGATTTTTTAGAATTGGGGTCCATGGAAAGTTGGGGGGCGGCAGACTGGGAGAAGGTACATTTTCATAACACAAGGAAGCCAGTTGCAGTTACATTTCCACAAGACAAGAATGCAGCGTCAAAAATGGTTTGGCTCAGTGGATAAAGCGTCAGCCTGGGGATTGAAAGGTTCCA
>PVJN01047830.1:0-15843 GCA_004026805.1 Lasiurus borealis
AGTTGGGTGGAAACTGGGGCTATCGAGTTTCTTTTCATCTTGTTGCTTGGTTTTTCGCTTGGCTCGCAGCCTTGATTTCCCCTGGACTCGCTGTCTGACTTCCATTAGACACTGAAGATATGGGAGTGACTTGTATTCCCTCCCACAACATCTGTCTACTCGCTCTTGAGGAAGCTGGGTGGACTTTCTAGGGAAGAGCCGGGCATCTTATTAGTGGAGAGCCTGGGCAGATAACAGGATCGGGGAATGGGCTCCCCAAGATTCCCCTGGGTCTGGCTGACTTCAGACATATTAACAGTATATTAACTCAACTTGTTAGGCAGTGGCACTAATGACCCAACACTTTTGATTAGTCCTATTCCATTTTTTAATTACATTTAATCAACACACACACACACACACACACACACACACACACACAGAGAATGAATGAGCTATATTGAATTTTCTCAGCTCTGTGGGAAGATGAAAAACTCTATAGGTAGACCTTGAGACTTCATTCTATTCTCATATGGTGTCATGAATACAATAGGGTGCCATGTTTGGGGGTGGGGAGGGGGACAGAGCGAGCAGAGCTGGGAACAAGATGAAGACAGGGATGAGAATAGGCTGCCTGGAGATTTATCATGAAGGGAAGGCCTATTCCCATGATGTCTTGTAACGTTTCAGAGGGCTCCAAAGTCTTAAGTCACTCCCTCAAAATGAGACACACTTATCCACAACCATCAGCATTGCTCCCTCTCTGCAATGCTCCCCCTTCGGGAAAGAAGTCCATATGAATACACATGGCCTTGTGAACTTTGAAGCCCATCCACTGTGCTTTGGTTTTATCTTCTGGAGAGGAGAATCCCGGTGCCAAGACCTTAGACAAACCTCCTTAAAATCTGAGAGAGACTGGAGACTAGGATTGACTCTCTCCATCTTTATAGGTGAGGAAACAGAGTCTCTGCAAAGTTAAGGGGCCAGGCCACCCAGCTTGTTAGAAGTGGGATCAGGACTAGAACATAGGCCTCGTGATCAGCATGGGGCCTCGTGGGTGTAGCACCTGCCACTTCACTTCCTTCTAATCACACTCATTGTCACCACCCTCCTGAGTCATGGAATCAGAAAGCCTGAGGGCTGGAAGGGGCCGCATAAAATCTTCACATCGGCTATTTGTGTGGCTCCCGAGGCACTGGAAACCAGATTCCCATCTGTGGTCTCCGCTGAGCCTCATGACACATCGAGGAGAACTGACTTATAAAAGGCCGCCCAGCTAGAAACTGTTGAGATAGGATCCAAATTGGAGCTTTGGACTTCAGAGACAGGCCTATTATCTGATGCCACTCCTTTATTTTATAAGGGAGGTAACTGGTGCTGTGCGAGGGCTATACTTCCGGTTATAGGGAACGCTGGGCTAGAACCCAAGTCATCTGACTGCATTTTCATTGGTGGTTCTGTTGATATACATTCAAGAGTTTCCTTTAGGAGGTCCGAGCTGTCTGTCTGTGAACACTCTGTACTCATAGCTGCTCAGACTCAGACAGATGGGCCTCCTGAGCTGTTCTTGGCCCTCATCCCTGGCCCCAGCCCCTGGTGAAATCACCTGGCTACCTATTTCTACATGATTTACAGCTCCCCAGGCGACAGGCCTCAGAGCTCCACCACAAATCCCCCTACTGCTCAGAGTCCACGTGGTATATGTCACCTACTAGAGACAGCCCCATGGCATTCAACCCAAACGCTTCCTATATCTCCTCAGCGTGACTGGCTACTACTGAGCCCCTCTATCTGGTGCAGTTGAGGCAGAAGGAGAAGACATTTAGAAATAAGTGACATGGACACTTGATTTAGCCAGAACTGATGCTCTCCAAGGTTATACAAGATATGGCCTCAAGAGGCCCTTGTATTCTCTAAAGGCCACTCATGAGTCTCCATCCCTGGCCTCGAAGTCTTTGGCTGCATTTCAAATGCAGTATCAGAAAGCATCCCATTTGAGAAACAGATGTGCAGCTGAAAAATGGATGCTTTGACTAAGGTCTCATTGGTCACTTCTATTTGCTATTTCTGTTTTTCCACTTCAGTGGGCTCAGAGAACCCAAGAAAGTGCTTTTACCCAGGGTTATCCACCCGGTCCTCAGCCATACATAGTAAGTACATAATGCCTTTTGAAAATATCATGTACAATGTGGGTCTATTTGATTCCTCAGACCATGCTTTTATCCATCCCTCCAGATTGCCATCATATCCATCTCTTTCTTTATCTCTATGTTTTCTTGTAGAAAGTACTGTATCTGGAATGGTATTTGCCAAATGTTAACAAGGTTTGGGTAGTGGGTTTGGGGACTGATTGTTACCTTGTTTTCTATATGTACTATTGAAATTTGTATAGTGAGCATCTACCATTTTTGTAAAATAACCCTTTGTTTATTAAAAAAAAATAGGAAGAAAAGGCAGAGTATTTATAGATTGAAACCTGATGTTATAGATTTCTGTGTATGTGTCTCTCCCTCATTAGACTGTAAGCAACTTCAGGGTAGCGATTGGGTCCCTTTACTTTTTTATTTTTTTTGTCCCATTACTTTTGATATTTTCCCAGTACATTGTTCCTAATAAATATATTTCAAGTAATGGGGTTTTAGGGCTCACCAACTGTTTTATTGGAACGATAGGTCAGGGTTTACTTCCAAGACTGTCTTTCCCACTGAAGGTCAGGCAGAGCCTCCTCCAGCTCCACCAGGTTCCCATCTGGACCTGTTTATGCCTCAGCTGCAGGGGCCACATGAAAGGAGGTAAGAAGACAGGTGGGTTCAAGAGGATCTGGATGTAATTTGCATGTCATTAGCATATGATTTGTGCCATCTATTCTCCAGAAGTAATTTTCAAGTTAGAGCTGCATCATTGATCCACCTCATGCTGTCATGTGCCCATTCGCCTCTTCATTCTTCCCTCTACTCATCCATCATCCCCGGAGTCAGAATTCTTACATTCAGAGAGAAAGGAGGGAAAAAGAACTCTGGGTGACACTGATGAAGGACACCTGGAATCTTGGCAGAGTATTTTGAGAGTGACACATGAGCTAGAAGGTACCTTGTGAAAGTTTGCTGGACCTCTAGCCCAGCATCCTTGTCTTACCTGTCATTGTCCTCAGGACCAAGACAGAGTCACAGGCCTTTTCCTCCAACTTTGTTTGGCCTTTGTCTTGCTTACCGTGTTCAGGTCAATGTCAAGACCACCAATTCTGCTGTACAACTGCTGACCCACTGACTGAATGAATGGATAAAACTAGCCTTCCCTGAGGACTCTGCTTTCTGCATCTCCATTTGTTTGGAGAATCCCCCATCTTCCCTGTTTCTTTTGCCCTTCACCGGGGCTCTCCTTACACTTGCCTTCTCTCTGTTCATACATATTCAGACCAAATACAATCCAGGGAAATAATACTCCAGCCCTGAGGGTGAGGAACCTGTTCAGGGTTACCCAGCAGTAGGTAGAATTCTATTTCTCAGGCAGAACTTTAGCTTCTCAGTGCTGACCAGCTTCTATCCTGCCTCATCTAAGACACAGGCCAAGATGTTTATCTCCTGGGGGGAGGCCCTCTCTTGGGTCTGTCTCTCCCAGGATTGGGTTTAGCCCAGAGGCCCGATTATTTACACCTCTCTGGCTCCCTCAAGCAGCCGACTGTGGGCCTGGGAGCCGTAAATCTACCTCCTAATCACACCAAGCTGCTCCGCGCAGTCTGGCCCGTTCTTGCGGAGCTGTTCATCACGCGCTGAGATGGGGCCTGTGGCCTAGAGAGAAGCCTGCGGGAAGCGGCTGGCCCCTGATGCTTCTCTCTGGCTCCCTGCAGGAGCCTCCCTGGACTCTGCCTCTCCCAGGCCCCGAGCAGCAAGCCCAGCAGTCTCTCTTGTTTGATGCAACAGCATAAAGGTCACAGGTTATCAGCCCCTCTGGGCTTCAGAAAGGAGGGGTAGGCGCCAGCACTTACCTGTCTCTCTGACATGACGTATAGGTAGCGTTGATCGATGGAGAAGGCCATGTCCCGAAGGATGGGGCTCCCGTCTTTGAGCACAGAGACCATCTCATACTGAACCCCGCCATGGGGGGGACCATCAGCTCGAATCTGCACAAGAAACAAGGGCATCCTCAGTGTCTGCACTCAGCAATCTCCTGTGGGTGGGCCTCAGCCTTGGTAGTTTTACGGAGATAATCACCCCACCCCACCATCAATTGCTGCCCTGACCCAGGTGAGGCTGCAGGGAAGACAGAGGTGCCCCTTAGCTCAAGTAGATCAGTACCACTAAGACGAATCCTTTCCTACATGGACTGAGTGTGCAGAGTCTGAAATTTCTAATGGTAGCTTTATTTGTGTGTATATCATAAGCCTTTAAGTGTGATTTTGAATATCCCAATGTGGTCACTCTGATATGTGTCTACAGATACTTATAGCACAGTATGATGAGTTTATGTGCAAGTGAGTGTGTGCTTATGTACACACATTTGTGTTTGGGGTGAGAGAGTCAATATCTGCACAGGGTTTCTGTCTCAGGCACATGAGCGGTGGGACAACACATAAACCATCAAAAAGCTGGTCAAGAGATACAAGATTTGGATCTTAGAAAGGGCTGTCTGCTCCCAAACATAGCCTCTAATTATCTGCAGACCCACCCGGTGAGATCCGGTGAGGCAGGAATCCCAGCTCCAGCTCTCCGAGCCCATCCAGGGTCGTAAGTCAGAAAGCACTTGGACATCATTTCATCTAGTGCTTCTCAGTCGTGGCTGCACATTACAATCACTTGGAGAGTTTTAGAAAATATGGATGTCAGGGCTGGGTCCATTCATCAGAATCTTTGTGGGTGGGTCCTGGGCAATCTTTTTGAATTTCAAAGCTTCCCAGGTGAATCTAATGCGCAGCCAGAGTCTAGAACAGTGATTCTCGAAGGCCGAGACCCTTGCATACAGTTCCTCATGTGGTGGTGACCCCCAACCACAAAATTTTGCTACTGTAATGCATCATGATGTAAATATCTGCATTTTCCAGTAGTCTTAGGCGACCCCTGTGAAAGGGTCGTTCGACCCCACAGGGGTCGAGACCCACAGGTTGAGAACCGCTGCTCTAGAAGCACTGATGTAGCCCCATGGTTCTCAAACCCTGAGAATCACCAGGGGAGAGGGTTGGTAAAATGCATTGCAGGGCCCATGCCCAGAGTTTCTGATTCAGTGGGAATAAGGCCTAGAACTTTCATTTCTAATAAATTCCCAGGTGATGTGATGCTGCTGATCTGGGGGTTTGAGAAGCACTAATCTAGTCTAAGCAGTATATGTAGAGAATACTAAGACTCGGTGGGGAGATGTCCCTAGGTCATCCAAAAGCTGGTGGCTGGGGTCCTTGGTTCCAATGTGCCCCCACCCTAGGTTTCTTGTTCCTAGCATAGCAGTTGACTGTTGACTAACATTCCGTACAGATGGCTCATTTCTTTGTTCTCTGCTCCTGGAAACCCCTCTAGCTTAAACCCCATCTCTTTCATGAAATTTCCCTCAATCTCTTCCCCACACTAATTGCTCTTCACTCAGATGCATTTTTTCCTACCAGACATTTTGTTCTAGAATTATAATCAATTGATCTGTTTATCATATATGTACTAGCTAATGTGTATTGGTGATCTATTTAAATTGTTCTCTAATTGCTTCACATGTGCAGACGTCGATCAACATTTCTATTTCTCTTGTAACCTTCTAACCCTGAGGGCTAGAATGGGGTGGGGGACATATCTGTTAGAGGATAAAAGGGAATGCTTGAAAAATACTTGTTGAAAGGACATGCACTACAAACCAACTGATAAAGTATTATGGACTCTTTAGTGTTAAATCAAAATGAAGTCAAAAGACATTTTCTTTGGAAGACTTTAAGCCTTCCTGTTCCAATTCCCTTTCTAGCCATCTCCTCCCCTCTGCCTATTTTTCTCACCCCACAGAGAGATCCTTAGGGGAGAACATGGCTTATTCATCCCTAAGGCTGAGCCTGGTGCCTGATGCCACAGGTAACATGTCAGGATGGACAAATGGATGCATTCTCAGTTCCTATTGGCCAAGTAGGGAGAGTTAAGAGCCTTACTTATTGCAGATTTGGGGAAGTAGGACCAATGCTTCCGTTCACACTTCACTACCCTCCAGACAATGATCTACTTGAAGGGCCTGCACCAGGGCATGGTCTGTATCTGCTGCAATGGGATTGGACTGGAGTGGGTGGGAGGTAGACCACTGTGAATGGGGAACCATGTGGCCCTGGATTTCCTAGTGGCAGAAACAGCAGATTCCTGCCTGAGGCCTTGTGCCCACCCCAGGGTGAGAACAGTAGAGCAGGGCCTGGAATCAGGGATATTGTTTTTTCTCATCGCTTTGATGGTTAAGATGAAGATGAGGAGGTAGCCTCAATGGAACCAAAATAATTCTGCCCTCAGCCATTCCTACCCAAGTACCTCCCTTTTTGCGTGAGACTCTCCTATTTACCCCAAGCTTCTCCTTTGCCTTTTTTTCTGCCAGGTTAGTAGCTTCCTGCTGTTCAAAGCTGTTGCCTTGGCAACTGTCACTAAGCCCCTCCTTCTAGGGGAGGGACCAGGCATCACTGAATTCATTCTCACAGGATGGAGGAAGACTCTGGGATCAGTGATGATGCTATGGGGCTGAGGCTACTGCCCTGCATCCTGAGCAAATCTGATTATGGACTCAAGTAGAGCGAAGGGCCAGGGTCTTTACGTGGGAGAACACCCCACCATTAAATTGGTTCCCCTTAGGATTCAAAGCAGCACTCTCTCTCAGATGTACAGATACCAAATTTCCATGAGACTCTTTCAGAAGTGGTAGCTTTTAGTCACAAAAGTTCTTGTGCTTTTGCCAGAGGAAGTGGGAAGAGGTGACTGTCATGACTCCTGGTTGGCTTGACCTCAGCTTTCTATCTTCGTATCACGGGAAGTCCAGGCTCCATTCTTCCTCTCAAGAGGAAGTGTCCAGTGACTCTCACCACCCTCCCTGGGACAGCCGATCCTCTCCTGTGAGATTCCAAGGCTCTGGCTCAAGCCCAGGAGCTGCAGAAACGTGCCCCTTTTCCGGCCTGGCCCAGGATCTCTCTGCCTAGGAGGCCAATTACCCCTCTGCCAAGCAGAGCAGCCTCTCTCCCCACAAGCCTGGGCACCTGCCTGGACCCCCAGCAAAGCTGGACATGAAGTCAGAAAGAGGAACACCACAGCCTGGCCCTCCCTCTCTGGTCCTTGGGACTAGATGGTACCCAAGGTGAGGGTGAAGCTAGGATTGTGCCAGAGACAACTTTTCACCACATCCTCTGCTGCCTCCCAGTAAGGACCAATCCCAGCCATTCACCTCTTACTGAACCAGAGACCTAAGTGGATTGGTTGTGCTTTGTGTTTTATTTCCATCGGCAATCCCAATCTTTTAATAAACCAGTTACAACCAGAATCAAATCTGCATAACGCTCAAAGGGCAGAGCGAAAACCAAACCAGAACAGAAAACGTTCTTGGAGCTGAACCTGAACTAAGCTATCCGATTTCATTCCATCTAAATTCCCCGAGAGAAGGGTCGCACTGCCTAGGAAGCCCAGCGCCTCTCTGACTCTCATTCCACGCTGTCGCCTCCAGCCTGTGCCTCTCCCAGAAAACTTCAGGAGGGCAGAGAAGATGGAAATTGGGCCAGGGGGCCAGGGGGAGGGTCAAAGAAAAGGGGGTGGGGCCAGAGACTGGCAGGCAGAAGGCAGGGGAGGCCAGCTGGCCCTCAGAGGTCTTTCCCGGCTCTAATTCTCTTTGCTCCCTCTGGCAACACACTGAAGTGGGCAGAACATGGGTCTGTGGTTCAGGGTTCCTGGGTTTCTGGTCTGGCTCTGTTCTTGCCTGGGCTTGATTTCTGCTTATGGGTATACTTTTAGGTCCGTTACCTTGTCTCTCTGAGCCTCAGTTTCCCCTCTGGGTAACAGGAAGAAGTAATCTGCTTGGGCCCTGTCCGAGGAGAACCACAGATTGTACAATACTGCTGAGATACAAGGGCTTTGGAGCACATCTCATCCAAACACCTCCATTCAAGGGACATAACTAGTATTGGGGGGATGGGGGCTCCATCTGGCTCCCAGCCGGTGTGTCACCCAGAGGAAGCACATGGCTGAAGGGGGCTAGGGGCTAGGCAGGAGGGTTCTCCTAAGGAGGAGGAGGGTTCAAGGTCAGCCAGAGGGAGCAAAGAGAATTAGGGCAGGGAAAGACCTCTGTGGCCCAGTTGGCCTCCCCTGACTTTTGCCTGCCAATGCCTGGCCCCACCTCATCTTCCTTGTTCCCACCCCCCTCCCCAGCCTCCTGGCCCACTTTCCACTTTCCAACTTCTCTGCCCAGATTGTTCTGTCTGTAATAGGAAGGGTTGAGTTTCAAAGTTGTCCCCCATCTCTGCCAGACCCACGGTGGCAGTGAGGGTCTGTCAGAGAGTCCCAAACAAAAGTGGGGTTTAAAAACCCCTCTGCTTGATTCTTTGTGTGGTGGCCCACAAAGTGACAGTTTCATTCAGTTTTGAAGCTTGTGTCCCCAGGGCCAAGTTTCAATACCCACCAAGACAACATTAAACTGAACTAGACCAAGACCACATGGTTAAGGGTGGTAGAAAGGGATTCATTCACACACAAACCTGTGTTTCTCCTAAAAAAAGGATAACAATGGGCGACTCTAGCTGTTCATTGGAGCTAAAAGTCCAAATTCTCTCCTTGCCCAGTCTTCCTCCTTCAGACCCCAAGGCCAAAAATGGGACAGTCACCTCTTTCTTGGGAGGCAATGATAAACTCAAAATCTAATTTGGTTGGTGGCTAAAAGCCCATTTCTCAGGGATGGCACTGGGGCTGTGAAATCCAGGGGAGATTTACTGTCCTTTCCCCAGATGGGAGGGGCCTCTTGGAAATGAGAATGAAATAGTAATCCTATTAGTAGCTTCCCTTTAAATCACAGCTAGGTCGGTGCAGAAATTAATGGCAGCCTCTTTACTTGAACATCCAATTCAAATCAGCATATCCAATTAACTAGCTTACCTACAGCCCCCCTTCCCCCCGACGCTTCGTCTTGTACATTAATTTCTTCTCTAGTTAGTCCTAAATTACGGCGCCTTTGCTTGGAATGTGATGCTGTAATGCCACTTTATTAGTAGTAGTCATCGTCATAGCCACTTTTTCAAGATCAGCCGATGAGCAGAAGAACTGGGAGTTCTCTTCTTGGGTCTCTCAGTGGGAAGCAGATTTGTGTGAGAGGCATCCCCTCGCAGTGGGAGGCACTGGTTCCTGTCTGAAGGCTGGAATCAAATCCCAACTTTCTCAGTAATTGGCTATGTGACTTCAGGCAACTCGCTTCACTTGTTTGTGAAATGGTTTCCGCTGCTGCCAAATGGGAGTGGTAGCGCCTGTCCTGACTAGCTCAAAAAAGATGTTGTGAGAATGAAATGAGTTATTAGCTATGTATTTCAGTCCCATAGGCACTTAGTACAGGCCTACGGTGAGCCAGGCCTGTGCTAACCGCTGGGGACACTGTGAGAAAGGATCTTATTAGGAAGCCCAAGGAAAAGGGAAATGGACAATTCTACCCCCCTTCACAAACACCTGGGGAGCCCGGGGCGGCCAGCCCGGGGGGCAGGACTGCACCTCACCTAGAGCCATGAGGGAAGGCTTCCTGAAGGAGGAGACACCTCAACTGAAAAGCAGAGGCGGAAATGTGAGCTCTTTGCCAAACTGAAGGTGTGATGTACTATAAATATGAAACAGTTGTTGTCATGTTTGAGCCCAGGCTTCTTGGAAATGTGGTGTTGCAGACCAACATGCAGTTACTGAGGGCTCAACAATTTCAGCCCTTGTCATTTTTTGTCCTAAAATTCACTTTGGAAGAGGCCTTTGTGACTTGATTGTTATCTCTGCCTCAGGACTCCAGGTTTCATGGCATATAAATGTGTGTGCATGTGTGTGCATGTATGTGCATGTATGTGCATAAAGTTCATTTAGAACTTTAAAGAGGGCAAGGTGGAAAAAGCCTGGTGCTGCCCAGACTGAACTCAGGAGTGAGTTAATGAGCGTGTGTGTCTGTAGCTGCGCATTTAGCGCTGCGAGAAGAAGGGATTCATGCTGATGTTTATTTCTGTACAGCTTCATGACCCAGGTTATTTATAGTTGGAAGTCTTTAGTAAGTTCAGCCTCTGAGATTCTTCTTTCCTCTTTCCTGCACACACACACACAAGCACACACAGACAAGCAGCAGCAACTTCCAGGGCTCCTTGGGTTCGCCCCCGACCCTCTGGAGCTCTGCAAACATTAACTAACCATGCAGAGTCACAGCCAAGCAGGCGAGGCTCCCAGAGGACAGCTGGGCACCTGGCCCTAAATGCCTGGCTAATTGGAGAGGGACACGGGAGCCTGAAAACTTGGCCAGTGGGCTGCACTGATCCTGGAGAGGAGGGGAAGAAGGAAGACAAAGACCAGGATCTGCCTGCGCAAGAAAAGGAAAAAGGTCACTAAGATGTGCTAAACTTGGAGAATTCGGCCCACCTCTCCCTTACACACACACACACACACACACACACACACACACACGCACACACTTCCAACACTGGTCCCTAGAGAGCTGGAGAGTTGTTGGTTACTCACTGGGGCTCTGATATCGGAGAATGACATTTCCATGTACAATTACTTCCATTTCTGTGCATGTTAGCAATCTGCCCTAAACACTAAACTGCAGGTGATGGGTTAGCAGAGGGGTGCATGGGGCTACAGGCTCCTGGTCTTCAGAGGGCCACACCATGGAGGGCTTTCTCCTGAAACATGGCACGGAGGGGTCTAAGAAGAAGCACTTTTCTGGACTTCTGCACCTTGGGACAGCCTGAGATTTAAGAGCCTGCCATGTGACTGGGGATAGTGGATGGTGTGAATATTTTATTGAGCACCTACTATGGGTAAAGTAAGTGTTCAGGAGTTGGGTTGGAGGTTGGCTGGAGTGGGTAGTGTTGTTTTTTCTTTTCCCTCAGCCAGGGGTGGAGGGCCCAGCCATCACCTATTCCTGCTGCCCACAGGACTGAGAAGAGCAGCCTTTGCCCCCACCTTCCTGAGGTTAGTAGCTCACTGTACCCCGCCCCCCCCCCCAAGGGTGCCAACGCTCCTATCCCAGGGCCTCTCCCTTTAGACTCAGGGGAAAAGGACATCAAGACCCAGAAGCAAAGGAATCAAACTCTGGGGTCTCCCTCTGTCAAGAAGGGCTTTGAGCTTCAAGGCAGGAAGGGACAGGAGCCTGTGCAGGTGAGTGGCACGGGTGGGGCAGTTTCTGAGCTCAGGGCCTGGTCTCAGAACAGCCCCGCCTTTCAGTGTTGCTCCAACTCAAGACTCGGGCAGGTCAGGAGACTCCGGGAACAGGATGAAGCTGCCAGGGGCAGAGGAAGCACTTGATTGTTCTGGGAAACAAATAAGATAAACACAGCCAGGGACAGCTAAGGCATTAAGCAGCCTCAGATGAAATCACATCACGCAGTGGCAAAGCAATAATTCACAGGGAGCGTGCACAGAGCTGGGGGGAGCGTAGAGGGATGGGAGGAGGAATTAATAAAGAATAATGAGCAACTTCTGCCAAACAGAATCTCCACTGACCCAAAGCTCTAATATGTGGGGCTCTAGGCAACTACACACAAGTTCCCGCCTGGGGACGCCCCGGCTGCTTCAGGATTGAATGAGTGATTTAGAACCATCGTTTAGAGCCATTGTGGGGGTTGGGGTGGTGCAGCCTTCCTCACCCAGCTCAGGGACAGGGTGTGGTGAGAATCAGGCACACTGACACTCAGGTTAACTACCTTGAAAGGCCCATGACACTGCCAGGGAGGACCAGGTAAGGGAACCAGCCCTCCTTGGGACTGGGTCTACACAGGTTTTCTTTCTTTCTTTCTTTTTTTAAATATTTGCATTGATTTCAGAGAGGAAGAGAGGAGAGAGAGAGAGAGAAACATCAATGATGAGAGAGAATCATTGATCAGCTGCTTCTGCATGCCCCATACTGGATATTGAGCCTGCAGCCTGGGCATGTGTCCCAATGGGGAATCGAATTGTGACCTCCAGGTTCATAGGTGGACGCTCAACCACTGAGCCACACTGGCTGGGCTACACAGGCTTTTGAATGGCTTCTCTCCCTTTATTAACTTAGCTTCATTAACTTGAACCTCTATTGAACATGGCCATCAGTGTGCAAAAGGTTGGAGATATTAGCAGGAATAATCTTGAACCTTCTATGGGACAGGCTTCCCATTTCACAGAATAGGGAGTGTTCAGTGTCCAGATCACACAGCTGGTCAGGGGTGCAGGGGAGCACAGAGCGGGTCTGCCTGATTCCCAAGCCCAGATTCTTGTCTTTCATCCAGCCTCACTCTGAAGTCTTGGTTTTTCCAACCGGTAAATCCAACCAGAGGATACATCTGATGCCTGTTCTGGGACTCAAAATTACATCCCAAGACTGCTGAGTGCCCCTGGAGATAAATCCTGGGACACGAAATAGATCATATAGCTATCTCCCCCAGGGTGACAAAGAAAGGCACCTGTAGTCTGGAGAAAGAGCAAAGGATGGATGTCTCAGAGGGCTATTACCCTCTTTAATTAACTCGTTCTCATTCTTCTCTATGGCCTAACAATGTCCTGCATTTTATAATCTGGAACAGTCATCTTTTGCTTTCATTGACATTGAGGATGACATTTCGGGCTGGAGAAGGGAGGTCAAGATTTGTGTGCACAGCAATCTGACCCTGCGCTGTGCCTGATTGTAGGGGACTCCTTGAGATTTCCAAAGGAAAAATCATTTAAAGAACCCATTTGTGGCATGTGTATACCATGGTGCAGAAAATGCATGGTAACTGGTGTGTGTGTGTGGGGGGGGAGAAAGTAAAGGGGGGAGCGGAGACCACATCCCTGTCTCTGAATTTCTCTCCCATTGCTCGCGGGCTAGGTCTGAGTCTTTATTGCCTCTTATCTGTGCTACTGCAATAACCTGAGAAATCTGCCTGCCTCCAGCATATTCCTGCTCTAATCTGTCCTCCCAAACACTGCCAGATTAATCTTCTTAAAACACTTATTTGATCCTGCCTTTTCTGTATGCAAAACCCTTAAATTTCAGGTGTTTATAATTTTCTTTCTCTTGCTTATCTCAGACTCCTAATTTTTTAAAAATAATGAACATACACTAAGGAATATGGAAAAGAATAAATAGTTGCATCCATCCATGCACGCACACACAGAGCACCTTGACTTGCCCCCACTGGCAATTTAGGAAAGTCATTTAGGGGTTCGCTGACACGGCCTTCTCACCATTTTCCAGTGATGTCTCCGGGTTTTTGGTCTTGATGCCTTTGCTTGACAATTTAGTCTACCTCCCAGATCCTGACTATCCTTCAAGGCCCAATCCAAATGTCGCCTCCTCCATGAAGCCTGTCCTGATCCCTCCTTTGAATTCTCATAGCACCTAGTGGTGTCTCTTGGCACACTCACTGGTAAACACATGCAGTTATCTTTCCTGATTTGGTAAGTTCCCCCAAAACAGGCACTGTGTTTTCTACAGCTTCCTGTGCCCCGCTGCACTGGGTACTACTGTGCATACAGCAGGCCCTCAAGGACACCTGCTGATGGAATGTATGAATCCTGCCCTGGGACCTGGGCAGGGGTGGCACATTAGCCACAGCTCACCTATATGTAGCCCCTATGATTGTTAGAGATCATCCTAAGGGCTCCACGATCCCCATGTTATGTATGAGGAAACTGAGGCACAAAGGGGTGAGATAATTCCTCAAGGTCACACAGCTGGGAGGTGGAAGAAACAGAACCTAATTAGCCTGTTGGGCCTTCACTTTTCTAGGCCTCTCTTTCCCCATCTCTAGAAAAGAATGGGTGGAGAAAGAAGGAATCTTGCTCTGCCATTGCCCTGCCCCCCAACCAGATCTTCCAGAACTGGCACCGAAACACACTACACACATTTGCTTCTGCTGAAACGGTCTTTTTGCCTCCCCATTAGACCTATAAGGGCTCTTAGGAGGAAAGCACTGAACACTCAAGGTGCTATTATGTAAAGAACTCCAGCGCCACCGAGCTGGAGCTGTGCTGGCTCAAAGGCAGACAGAAAGCAGGGGTTAAGGTCACGATGATGAGGGGATGGACGGGTCAGAGCTGGAATCTGAGACTCCAAGTCACAGGAAGAGGATTGAGGCCAGAAAAGAAAGGGTGAGGCCAGAAGGCCTCCCTCCTGAATTCTGGAGCAGTTCACACAGGGTGGCTCAGGGTACCCATGTACTCTGCTCTGCGGGTCTTCCTGGCAGAGCCCAAGGGCAGAGCAGACAGCTGTGGGGGGAGGGGAGATGTCTAGCTCCTTTAAAGGATTCTGTTTGAATAGCTGTTCCCTTCACACCTTCCCCCATCGCCCCTCCCAGCAGAGGGACTTTAATAATGAGCGGCTGCGTGACAACAGACCCCTAATGAATTCATTGCTATTCTTCCGGGGCCAGGTCATTCTAATGAAAGTGGGGTGGTGAGCAAGGTTGTCTGGTCTGCTGGTCTGCCATGGACTCTAGCTCTGCTCCCTGGCATCGCGGCTCGGGACCCTTCCGGGTCACCTTGTTCTCTCTGGCTGGACACCTGCTTCTCCTTGATGTCCACCCCTCCTGGCACTGATGCCCCACAGCTGCCGGGCACAGTGCCAGCACGCAGACCTTGCTGGTGGCTGGGTCCATCAGTATAGCAGGTGCCAGGGTCTCCTTGGAGAGGGAGAAGGAGGGAAGCAGAGGCCTTGTGAGGGGCAAACTGACTGCCTTTTCTCTGAGACTATCCAATGGGCTGAATGGTGAGCCACCTCCCACATTCTCCAGACCCCCAAGGGCCCCACTGTCCAGGACGCTGTGCTCCTGGACCTTGCACAGCCGCACACCACTTGCACAGAAGTACTCCTACCTGCTGCTCTCTTCCTTTCTCCCCCAGTTGCCAGCTCATAGAACATCGCATTTCTGTGCCCCCTGCAATTCTCTGCATGAGGATGTGAGCAGATGGCAGGGACCATGACCACCGGGGCCTCTCCTAGCCATGCTGTGGAACACAGAACCTCAGAGCAGTGGTCGGCAAACTCATTAGTCAGCAGAGCCAAATATCAACAGTACAACGAGTGAAATTTCTTCTGAGAGCCAAATTTTTTAAATTCTTAAAATTCTTCTAACACCACTTCTTCAAAATAAACTCACCTAGGCCGTGGTATTTTGTGGAAGAACTACACTCAAGGGGCCAAAGAGCCGCATGTGGCTTGCGAGTCACAATTTGCCGACCACTGCCTTAGAGAAATCCCCCTAAAGCTGGGTCACACCTGGTGATAATAGACATTAAAGAGCACACAGCTCTGTCTCCACCGCTACTTTCTGGATTTTCCGTTTGCTTCCTAGGTGTTCTGGGCCCCACACTTCCATCTTCCCTTCCTATAGGTGTGACGGTCCGGGGACACTCTGCCAGGGAGTTCAGTGTCACTTCCTTCACCTGCAGAACTGATAGGCACAGCACTGCCTGCTAGACAAGGCTGTGGCAGGAACACATCGGATGAGGAATGCGAAAGCGGTTGGGATGCTGAAAAGGCGGCGTGGAGGCAAAGACTTTTTAATTGACTCATTTTCAATCCAGAGATTTGGGTGGGACGCAACTGAGGAGGAAAACTGGGCAGAGAGGAGACTCTTCAGGGGCCCATTGGGACAACTGGTCACCCCTGCTCTGATTCCATTCCAGGGGAATAGCTGGGGAAGGAGGAGAGAGGGGATGGGGCAAAGAGGATGGAGAGCATAAAGAGGGGAGGGGT
>PVJN01047831.1:0-15843 GCA_004026805.1 Lasiurus borealis
GCCGTGATGAATTCGATTCATCAAAGCGAGTCATACACGGCTCTCCTCTCTTTTAGTATCAGACTCTGCCTCGAAGGGCTGCCTGAGCTAATGTTGGTTGCGAGGTATGTGCCCTGCTGGCTGGCTGAGCAAATGCTTTCCTGAGGATGCACGCTACTGACGCACTAACCCCGTGTCTGCGCTGGCCCCGGGCACCACCGGCCGTAGGACAGGCTAGAGAGGGGGTGGGGAGGCCCTGAACTTGGGAGGAAATTAACACGGAAATGCACATGGCTAACTTTGTCTGCGATCAAGCATAACCTTGAAGGGGCATGTGAAAGCATTTATTTTTTAAGTAAGCTCTTAGGATAGAGGAGAGACAGGAGCAGGACCCGCATGAGCCCTGGTTTACTAGCCTGCAGCCCCTCACCCTCCAGGAGCTCCTGGGCGATCCCAGGGTGACCGAGGAGGCCGCGCCAACCTGTGGCCTTGCAGAGAGCTCATTGCTTCACTGACAATGGCTCCTCGGCGGCTGACTTCTAATCGCATCACTGAGTACTGCTTGCATGCCGGCCAAGGGCAGGAAGTGGCGTTCCTGCCCGCACTAACCCTGGGCTGATGAAGCAAGGGTTTGCCTGAGAGCATGGGTTTGATTTACCCATTGGTCCACTCACCCTCGTTGTCCCGCCCACCCTCAGAGGCTCCTCCCAAGCTGCCCCACCCCCTCCTTCCCTGATGCAGGGATGCTGTGAGCAGTAGCACCTCATGGTACTCGGAGGGAGGTTGTCCGTGATGAGTTCGCATTATTTAGTGATGCCCAATACACGGTCGATCTCTTTTTGGTACCGCATCTCAGCAGATCCTGTCTAGGAGCTGATGCCCATTTTAGGGAAGCCACGCCCATGTTGGTTCCGTGCCGGTGTGCTTGAACTTGAACTTGTGCGTGGCCCTGGAACTCATGGGTGGGTGTCACGAGAGCCCCTTTTCCTCATTCAGTCTTTTTATGGAAGACGTTGCCCTTGGGGGGAAGAAGCCCGGGACCTAGGGAAGGAAGGGTGCCCATAATGATGCCGGGATATTTTTAAAGGAAAATACTAGATAACCCTCTCCCCTCTCAGTATTAGACCTTGTCTTGGAGGGAGGGTCTCTTAGCGATGTTAGCAGAGTTAGGGAAGGGGAGTGGTTTCACCGATTTTCTGGGGAAAGTGCGTGAACAGACTCACATCTGTCGACTTGGGAGCCATACCACGTTTGAGGATGGAGGTCAGTTCTATTTTCAATATCTTGTTTTTTTTTGTTCTGTTTTGTTTTTCAAAAAGAATAATTATTTTACCTGATTATCGTAATGATGAAAATGTGCTGGTAATAAAAATTCATGCAATGTGGGAAAATGTCAACAAAAAGGGAGAACATTTCCCAAGTCTTTGTGCACCCAGGAATGACCATCGGGGTCTTAGAAATTTCATGGTTCTACAATGGCTAATGGACACTTCCTCTTAGTCTTTGTCCATTTGAGAATGTCTGTCTCTTGCTTTTGCCACACCAGGGACAACTTAGCTGGGTATAAAATTCTCTGCTTGCTTCCCCCCCTCCCTTTAGACCTGTCTGAGCAGATATGCAAATAGAAAATTGGATAAATAAATAGAAAGAAAAGTGTTTTATGAATATTAGGTCACACTGTACCTGTTATTTTTATTAAAAATGTTAACTATAATTTTACTTGAATTTAACAGAAAGATAATCTGAAGGAGATTAGGAGAATTGACAAATGTTCTACTCTACCTTCAGAAATCTTAATTCTTAAAAGATCCCTATAAAACTAAGAAAAAATATTGTGTAAAATATTCAGTGGTTGGGATCCTTGTTGTTGTTTTATTAACTGTTCAAATGTCACTGCTGGCTCAGAAATGGAAGGATAATTTTTGCCCCACCTCCTGCTTGATTTTTACTTATATAATTTAATGTTTCCGTGATAAATATTTGCATTTTGTTCTCTAACCATATTTTTTGCAGGTGTTTTATCATAGTTCTATATTTAAGTGAAATCATTACTAACCACCAGTCTTCTTTCCTTAAATTAAGCGTCTCCGTTCCTGAGCTCTTAGTTATCTCTCAGGGGCGTGGATATTACCATTGTTAGTTCCACAATGGCTAATGGGCACTTCCTCTTAGTCTTTGTCCATTTGAGAATATCTGTCTCTTGCTTTTGCCACACAAGGGACAACTTAGCTGGGTATAAAATTCTCTGCTTGCTTTTTTTTCCCTCCCCTTAGACTTGTTCAGATACTGCTCCACTGCCTTCTGCCTTTGGTATTTCACCAGCTCTTTTGATGTGGCTTCTCCGCATACCTCTTACTTATCTGGACTGTATTATCTAGCAGATCCTTATATTTTTTGTTTCAAGCCCCTTTGGGGCATTATTTTCCCTGAGGTCTTTATTCACTGAGGGTGTCTGACCCTTGCTCATCTGCCTAATTTTTTCCCCCCACTATTCTATTCAACCCAATGCTTTCTCGTTCTTTTTCATTATTTCAGTCGCTTTAGAGATATTTATGATATAAAGTCTCTCAGCTTTGGGGTACAAGTCCTTCTCTTTTTATCTTTTGACTCAAGATAGTCATCTGCATCTGCCTATTTAAAATGAATCATATCCAGATGGCCACGCCCCTTCCCCCCCACCCCCCATCATCTTCCACCCAGACAGGATCCTCTTTGCAGTGGCAGCTTCTGGGATGGAAACGGCATCGGTACCATGGGGTTTGGAACTTCTCAGTGTGAGATTAAGGTGTTTTATTCCGTTCCTTGTGCAAAAACACTGTGGCACGTGGTTCTACATTGGATTCTGCGTGGCCCCCACGGCTTTCACCGGTTGGGACCAGTTTTCCTGCTCATTGGTGGCCTTGAGGGTTCCCATAGCTTCTGGCTGTTACAAAGCCTCGCCCATCTTTCCCTGGGAGCTTTGCTTCTCCCAGGAGAACTCCTTCTAACTAACGCTTAGGCAGAACCAAACCTCCTTGTCCCTTTCCCGGGCCTGTATAGTTCTCTGCCTCCCCTTTCTGTCCGAGGCGCCTGCCTCTTGGGCCCAAGGCCACATCTTCGGTTTCTCGGACATTGTGACTAGAGACTCTTCGAGCTTCTGGGTGGCAAGTGGTAAACTTGTTCTCCGAATGAACTTCTTTCTTGATTAGCCAGCGGAGGGTTTTCCTCTCTTTCATTTCTTTCAGGTGTGCTCTTACTTTCCCCGTTAACCTCAGCTTTTATCCATCACATCTCCCTGTTTGTGGCGGAGAAAGTTCTCTCTTAGCTCTTCACCAGGGTCTGATTCAGTCACTAATGTTTATTTATCAGTTTTTCTGAATCCTATTAGTTCGCCGTTCCTTTGTTGCAAGGATGTCTTCTTCTATTATTTCTATGAATACTTTCCTATTGGTCATTTAACTCTTTTCTCGAGTTAAATGATAATGTATTATTTCATTACACCCCGGAAGAGGGAAGAATCTGTGCTCTGGCCCCACACTGCCTTCTTTATCGGGAAGCCTCTCTGTTATCCTTTGCCATCTCCATCTGCCTATTTAATCCTATCCAGATGGCCACGCCCCTTCCCCCACCCCCACCCCCCTATCATCTTCCATCCAGACAGGATCCTCTTTGCAGTGGCAGCTTCTGGCATGGAAACGGCATCGGTACCATTCGCTAGGTACGTGAATTCACCTTTAGGGAGGGGGGATCTTCTTTCTGACCGTTCGTATACTGGACTGTTAACCCCAGGTACGCCATTTATTCTTAGGGCGCTGTCTTGGAAGTGATGCACCCCCTTGGAGATGACCCAGCCCCAGGTCAGTACCACATCACGGGGTGATAATGTTTGCCTTCCATGTCGTCATGGTCCTTACGGTTAGGATCGCAAAGTCAGCCCCTCTGGAAGGAGCGCTACCTTTGGGGGGTTTTTGGACACACGTCTTGTGTGAGGGAAGGGTCACTGCTGCGATCGGATGGGAAAGGGAGGAATGTTCCCTGCTCTGACCAGAGTCATGCATTCGGATGCACTTGACCTCTCTCCCTTAAACCCTTCCTGGGGGTGCTTCTTAGACGCCCCGCCAAGCACGCACAGGCGCTCGTGTCTGGGACGGGTGGGTTGAACACAACCCTCTCTTGGTCCCCTGATCCTCAGGGTTCACTCCCTCCCTGCAGGACTTCCTGGAGGAGGAGGCCGGCTTTGGAGGAGAGGCACGGGCACCTGGTCGCAGGCGAAGAAGGGTTGTCCGTGCTGCCTTCATTTTATGTGTCACAAATCCTCCGCGGGTCACCTATGTTTTTAGTGCCACATCCTGCTTGGGAGGCTGCCTGGGGCGGAGTCCCACGGGAGGGCGGGGCCGCGCGTGGGCTTCTGTCTGGGGTAGCGGAGGGCCGCACTTCCCAGGGGCTCTCTGCGGCCTCCGTGGGGAGATGGCTGGACGCGGAGAAGAGGCACTTCGCTCACCGGAGAGACGTGGTGGTCCTTGAGGAGAGGTCTTCCATGATGCATTCACTGTAATCGTAGCTGAATCATACATGGTAGACCTGTTTTCAAGTACCAGATCTGACGCCGACTGCAGGAACTAGCGTGCGGTTTCCGCGGGTGAATGCACGGTCACGCTGAGCGTGTGCATGTCCTCCCTGGGTGTCCCCTGAGCCCCATCAGCTGGGTGTTGTCCCCTCGAGGTTGCCGGTCTCCTCAAAGAGGTGGGGTCTCACTGGAGAACCACTTTCTGAGTAACAAGAGGGCATCCTGCTTGTGTGTGTGTGTGATGCATGCGGTTCTCTGCACACCTTGGTTGCAGTCTGTTGCTCCCGAAACGGCTTCCTGGATGGGGGTGCCCATTTCGAAGGACCCTGGGTGGCGCGCGGTGGGGACGTCACAGGAAGGGGGGTGGGCCGCGGGGCTGGGGTTTGACCGCCGGCACGTTACCAGCCTCCGTCCTCGGGCCCGCTGCCGGGGCCCCGCCAAAGCTCCACCTGGTCTGGTACTTGAATGGAGGTTGTCCATGGTGTGTTCATTTTATTCATGATGAGTATTACATGGCCAATCTCCTCTCAGTACCGCATTCTTCTCAGCAAACGTCGGGAGCGCCCACCCAGGGTAAGGGAGCGGCCGTCCCACCCGTGAGACGCGCTGAACGGGGAACGCGTGTCCCTGGCCCCGCCGCCTCACCGTTCGGGTGAGACCTCGGTTTCCCGGTCACAGCGGCCCTCCCTTCCCCGGACTCTCCCTCGTGAACAGAGTGCATGCGGTAGCCTCGTTGTAGGGGGAGATGCTGGCAAATTGTCTCCTGGCCAGACTACGGCCTGATGAGCGAAAGTGATGCAACAGGTGACTGCCCCCCAGGGTGATGCGGGGAGGGCTCCCACGCGGACCTTTGACCCTTGAGCAGGGGCGGGCCTTGGGGAATTCACTTGCTTTATTGGTTATTGTTGGAGCCTCATATCCTTCTGTGCTGGCTCCCAGGACCCCGCCCGCCTCGTCCCGAGAGCACGACCGGACGGTGTAGACGTGGGTGTAGACACGGAGGTCAGTGAGCCTGCTTTGCTTCTGCTCGGAACCCTCTTTGCATCCGTCCTGGCCATCGGTCATTGACCATTGATGCAAAGACGTTCCGCCTCCCCACTTTTTCTCGGGGGGTGTTTGCACCTTGTGGTTAAGAGTTTGCCCTCCACCATTTTAAAGGCTGCAGCTTCTCAGTTCTGTTCCTCTCCTCCCCTCTCCCCCCGCATCCTCTCCAGCCCCCCTGTGTTCACTCTGTTTGTTGCGGTGATTTGTTTCCTCATGCCTCTCCTTGATCCTCTCTCTGTGTCTCTCTCCCTCTCTCTGTCTCTCTCTCTCTCTGCCAGACAGCATTCTCCATTCTCTCCTGGGTTATGAAATGAATAGACGTTATCAGCATTCCGTCCCATTTGTATCAAATTAGAGTGATAAAAATAATCAACACAAAATAAAACTACAAACAAATGAAATGGCACCAAGTAAAACATGTTCAATCGACTACAAATTGGCAGAAGAATCCAATTTTCCTGACAACCTGTCAGCCGCACATCTGACCTGGGGAGATGGGACGCGCTAGACGCGGGGGCCGGCGGGGGCCGGCGGGCGCTCGGGACGGTGCGGCGGATGCAGACAGAGGCACACGGAGGACCCAGATCTGCATTCGGAGTTTTAAATGGAGGAGAATTGATCCTAATGAGAATGATTTGGGGGAAATAACAAGGGAAATAAAAGAAATGAGAACAGCTCGGCGGCCCAGCCAGGGAGGCGAAGGCGGGAATTGGATTAGTTTAATGGAATTCGGGCTGAAAAACACGTTTTTATGAAAATCAGTGTTGGCATAAATCTCATTAGGACGGCTAAGCGCAGAGGTGGGGGCGAGAGCAGACGGTCAGTCGCCACGCGGAGCCGGGGCCCGTGTCCCTTCGGCCGCTGACCTTTTCCTTCTGTCGCAGGTCCCCCCGGCGCACCGCCCGGCCAGACGTGCTGATGAAGCCAGCACGCGCCATCTTGGTCTGCTCCCTGTATCCCTGGTGGGACGTGGGGTGACGTGCTGACTCTGGAGTAGGGGGCAGTGGGGTGTTGGCCTGAAGGGCGCATTAAACACACTTGCTTTATTATAAATAACTATTGTTTGAGGGTCACATCCTTCTGGGTTGGCTCCCAGAACAACCCAGAAGCCGGGCATCCCCAGGCGTCTCCCCCAGTGTCGGCACCTTCCATGGGTCCTACCAGCCCCGGGAACCTAGGCATTGGGGCTGATGGTCACTTGTCATAGTGCTGACCTCCAGAGCCTTGTTGGGGGGCAGGGGGTCTCCCGGAGGGCTGTGCTTCTGGGTTCAGAGCCACCGCCCGGGATGCGGAAGGCGCTTGTCCTTGCCTGGAACCAACATGGCACTGGGTCTCTCTGCAGGTCACCCCGCTTCGGAGAACCGCAGGGCCCTGCTCCCCAGGAGGTGGCCGGCAGGCCGAGCCCTCCCCGGAATGGGTGCAGGGGCGCAATGGCCACCGGGGACCGGGCCAGCTCGGGACCGTCTGCGCGGCAGGTCAGTGTCTGCGCGTCCTGCGGGGCAGCCATCCCCAGTGTGGCTGCTCCGTGGTGGTGACGCCTGTGGGAGGGGTGGTGGTGGCAGGGTGTTGGGGGACCCCAGGGAGCACGGCTTCAGGCGTTCGCATCGCCCACGGGCCCCTCTGAGCCCCTCCCAAAGCCCACACCTTCCCAAGGGAGGCTCTGCGCCCGTGGGGGGCCCCGGAGTGCCCCCTCTCTGGGATCTCCGAGGGGAAAGCCGGGCACAAGCCTAGTTTCCTCTGTGTGGACTGTGCTCAGGGCCTGATCCACTGAGTCGGCCCTTGAGGTGGAGGATGGAGGCGGGGCAGAAGGGCACGCGGTGGGGCACCTGCGAACCCACGGGATGGATGCCTCTGGGGCACTCCCTTCTGGAGGGGACCCCGCCCCTGGGACTTCTGGGAAGGGTCTTGGGATACGGCTGCTTCCGGGTGGGGGGGGGGATGGCTTGGGCCTGCGGGGCGTGGGGGTGGGGTGTCCCTGGAGAGCGGGAAGGAGGAGGGCTTTCTAGAAAGAAGCACAGCTGCTGGAAGCGTCCGCCGGGAGCATCTGCGCGTCCTCGGTACCCGCGGAGAGGTTACCCGAGCAACTTTGCACCCAGGCGACGAATGTTGCTCGGTGAACCCCTCTCCGGTACCAGCCTGCACTGGGGAGGCCCGGCACCTCGCGAAGACCGTCGGCGCGGGCCCGCTCTGGGGTACAGGAGGGGTGGTCGACCAGTTGGAAAGTAATTGTCTCTAATGTACTTCACCTGGTCCACTAGCCGTCCGTATCCACTGCCGCCCGCGGCCCCGCCGCCCGCCCGCCTCTGCTGGTACCTGAAGGGAGATCGACCGTGTTATATTCGCTTTCTTGGCTTCGAATAATACATGGTTGATCTTTTCTCAGTATCAAATCGCACCGCGGAGGACCCCTCGGAGAGACGGAGCCGGTGGGGGTAGGAGTGGGGGGAGAGGGCCTGCCGGGCCACTGCGCCCCCCTGACCCCAGGGTGGGAGGGGGGGGGACCCGGCCACGGGCCCGCTGGGGCGGGGTGCACGGCCTGCGTGGCGTCCCCTCACCCGTGGCGTCTGCTTCACCCCCAGGGCGGCTCCCAGAGGCCCCGGCGGCTCTGCATCGGCGCCAGCTCGCTGGGTACCTGAGGAGAGGTTGTCTGTGATGAGTTCGCTTTATTAATGACGAATATAACACAGATGGCCTATTTTCAGTGCCGCCTACTCGCGGGCGGGGTCCCCGCGCCCAGGCTGGCCTCCGGCGGGGTACGTGACTGCATGGGCTCCACGCGTGGCCTCTCTCACCTGTGCTGACGCGTGTCACCGAGTCCATCCTGGGAGAGCCACCGGGGGGTGGGGGAGCTCCCAGGCCTGGGGGAGCAGACGCAAGGGGTGCAGTGGGGAGTCCGGGCAAGACAGTGTGTGCTTTGTCTGTGAGGATCATGCATGTTCCATCTTTTTCCCATGCTGGTGGGTCCCCTAGCCAGAGGGCCCGCCACTGGAGCAGGCACCGCCCTCTGCAGGGTTAGTCCCTCCGCAGGGTCCCTGTGCATGGCCTGCCCCTCTCATCCCCATCCCTCGGGGACCCCCCGGGCTGGCTGACCCCTCGGGAAAGTGGGGGGAGGGCTGCTTGCTGTGCGTGTCCATCATGTGTGTGGTGGCGGAGGAGAGGTCCCCGTGAGCGTGCGCATGTTTCGGGACACACAACACGTGACGGGCCTCTCTGGCGTGTCCACCCGCCTCGCATGCCTCCTGCACGGCCCCGGCCCGGGGGGCAGGGGGCGGGGACGGGGCGCCACACCCGGAAGAAGCCGTGCCGTGGTGCCTGACGGAGGTTGCCTGTGAGGTGTTCACTTTCTATGCGATGAATATTATACAGTCAACCTCTGTCCGGTCCCGAATCCCGCCGGCTCGACCTTCCCTTCGGGCGCTGACCCCCACCCCCACCCCCGGGCGGCGGGAGCCTCTGCGCCGGGGTCCCCGGGCCCTCGCCCAGGCCCCGGGCCACCCGCTCTGTTCCTTTTCCAGCGCCATCCTGTGCGGAGAGCACGGAGCGGTCTCCCCGGTTCCGGACACCCTGGCTGCAGACGTGGGTGCTCCAGGGGGTCCCTGCGCTGGGCAGCCCCCCATCTTCCCCCTCCCCACGCCCCGCCGACCCTGCCCTGCCTAGACCACATCAAGGTCCCCTCGGGGTAGAGAGGGTTCTGGGAAGGTGGAGGACGGCCACTGGGCAGTTAGCTGCTCCTGGTCGCCTGGGTCCCAGAAAGCCCTGGGCCTCTCCGGCTCCTCCCTGGGAAAGTGGGGGGCGCAGGGGAGGCCTGAGGTGTGGCGGGGGGCCATGAGTATGCTAATGAGCCCTTAGCAGCTCTCCTCGTTTGGTCAGAGCGGCCTGGACTCCCCCTTGTCTGCCCCTTGCAGGTTGGTGTTTGAGGCCCCAGGTCGGCTGCCACCAGGATCGGTCCCGTGGGCCTGGGCTTCCTGTCCACTGTCCGGGCGTCCCCATGGGATGGTGAGTTCCAGTCTAACCCAGCAGACACCAGTGGAGCTACCCATCCACCCCACCCGCCCCCCAACATCCCAGCCAGTCTCCAGCGCTCCTGGGAGCGCCATCTGCAACAGGCGGGAGCGGTGTCAGAGCTCATCTTTTATGCATGGAACTCACTAAATGGGGACATTTGGAGACGAAAATTGCTGTTAATGCATCCGCACATCTTCGGAATATATTAAACGTGGGGCCGGGGGGCGGGGGGCGGGGGTGGGGGGCGGGAGGCAACATCAGCCTCATCTAATGGCTGCGATGTAACCATCCCCACGCCACCGCCGTGCAAAGCGCCAAGCCCCCCGGGTCTCCCGGCCGCCCCCCAGGCCGAGCGCTGGGTACATCGGCCCCCACCTGGGAGTCAGGCGCGAGGCAGATGTCAGCCCCGGGGACCGGGCCCCCGGCGGGCGGCCTGCGTGTCCCAAACTCACTCTGAACCCGAAGAGAGCGACCCCGCCCCGCTCGGCACGGGATTTCATTTAAAGCCAAATGACTGGTTTCTCTGCTGCCGGGAGGAAAGCAAACAAACAAAGGGCCTCTCCCATCTGCAATGTCTCCTCTCCACGGCGAGGAGGGGGGACGGGGCCGCCTCGGGGGGCCGCACCGATTGGCCTCGGGTCCGAGCACCTCCGGCCAATAGTCACCTTTTCCTTCCTGGTAAAGAGCAGGGCGCCTTAGACCCCGGGCTGCGGCCAGCCAGTGGGATGCAGGCCCTGAGTTCGCACGGCCCCCCGCCACAGAGCACCCCTGGGCGCCATGGCGCTGGCTGCAGGGCCTGCCCCACGCAGGTGCTCAGCAAGTGCCCGGCTCCGAGCTGGCCACGGGCACGCAGGCCCGGGGAGGTGCTCACCATGGGAGGGTGCCAGGAGGACGTGGGAGGGGCGAATGCAGAGAAGGGGGCTCTGGGAGGGGACCCAGAGCGGAGGAAGGAGAAGAATGCGGGGAAGGTGGGCATAAATCTCTGCCGAGCACCGCCGAGGCTCCTGCCGCTCAGGAAGGCCCCGGCGGAGGGAGCGGGGCCGTTTGTCACCGCGGACAGGCTGGAGGGCCAGGAGGGAAGGGCGTGATGGAGGCCCGTCCATCATTTTCTCATTACCTGGTGCTGTGCAAGGGGCCCCCCGTGTGCGCAGCCGGCCCCCCGTCCCGGGACACCGCGGGGCTGCTGGGGAGCGGGGCGGGGGAGGACCCTGGGGAAGGCAGACCAGCTGGCGGAGGTGGCAGGTCCATCCCGAGGCCCGGGGGGAGAGGCAGAGAGGACAGGAGGCCCAGGACCAGCCCAGGCGGGACTGGGGTGCCCTTTGGGCTGCAGGACCCACAGGGAGCCCGCGTGGTCACTTTGGGGTGCAGGGGAGGCACCGCGCCACGCTCACTGGCCTGGTCTTCTCTCCGCAGGCTCCCCGGACCGGGCCCTCGGCAGTGACAGCCCAGGGGTGGAGCCTCCGGTCGGTCCCGCCATGAGCCAGAAACTGGCCCAGACCACTCCTGCCTGGAGGGACCCCGGATCCTTCTGGGGTGTCCTGGTAAGTGTCTGTGCAGAGCACTGTCTTCCCCCGGGGGCCTGGAGAGGGGCGGGCGTGAGCCGGGGGCCGCAGACTCGAGGGAGAGCCGCCCTGTTCGTAGGGCCGATGCCACCTGCCGCTGGACGCCACGCGGCGGGCGTGGGGTGAAAGGCTGACCGGAACGGGGCCTCCTGCCCCCGGGGTGGCCCTGAGCTCCAGGATCACCCCCCGTGGCCTTTCCCGGGGCAGGACACCGCGAGGGGGGCTCGGAGCCGGGGCTGGGAGCCCGGCCAGGGCGCGGCCGGTGCCATCTGCGCAAGCTGCCTCTCTGCCGCTCGGAAATAGACGTTTCTGTGAGGCCCGCTGCTGGCGGGGGCGCGGGGGGCCTGCCAGGGCCGGGAGCCGCCAGCCCGGAGCTCCCTGTACCCACAGGTGGGGGCGGGCGGGAGCGTCTCCCCGAGCTTGCAATCCCCCATCGGTAAACACGCCAATTTAGAGCGTAATTAACTCGGGCCGGGAAATTTTCAGATGGGACCGCTTTTCACAGTTGAGGTTGTTTTTCTTGTGTTTATTTATCTCTTTCCCGGGTGCGATGGTGTCTGTGACAGGGTCTGGGCCAGGAAAAATAGGAAGGGGTGTGGTCTGCGATGGGCAGGGGGTGGGGACGAGGGAACCGAGGAAGAGGAGGAAGGAGAAAAGAGGGGAGGTCTGCCTGAGACCCCCGAGAGAGCCCTGGGGTCTCCACCGACTTTCTGTTCCGGAGGGTGGGTGCCCGGTGAGGAAACTGAGGCAGAGGGAAGGAGGGGGCCGGCCCACGTCGCTCTGACCCCTCTCAGCTGGGCCCCGAGAGGAGAACGGCGGGAGGTGGGGGTGCTGGGTGGGACCCCGGGAAACATAGGGTCCTCTGACACTGTCTATCTCGAATCCCTCCCAGGGCGCTGCTGGCTCCGAGCCCTCTCCTCCCATCTCTGGCTCCTGCTCCTGCTCCATCTCCGGCTCCTGCTCCGGCTCCGGCTCCTCCTCCATCTCCTGCTCCTGCTCCATCTCCGGCTCCTGCTCCATCTCCCACTCCGGCTCCTCCTCCATCTCCTGCTCCTGCTCCATCTCCTGCTCCTGCTCCATCTCCCACTCCGGCTCCTCCTCCATCTCCTGCTCCTGCTCCAGCTCCATCTCCTGCTCCGGCCCCTGCTCCTGGAGATGGCGGGGGCACCCAGACCCCCGGGACCACGCAGCTGCCGGACCTGCGGGCCACCTCTCCCGCCTCACCCCGGAAGACAGAGCCCCCGCGGCCCCCGCTGGAAGGACTGGCTGAGCACCGGGCCACCCCTCCCTCGGAGGGGGACAGGCTGGACTTCTCTGTGGACTGGGGCGGGCGGTGGGCGTGGGGACAGACTCCCATGAAAGAGCCAGCGACCCCTCCCCCCCCCGGGAAGGACAGCGGGGCTCCCGCCCCACCTTTGCAGCCCCCTCCTCACCACCCCTCCCCCACAATTGCTGTCAGCCTGTTTGAATAATAAACGCAGCTGATCAAGGAACGCCATCTCTGCCTGTGTCTGTGTTCGGGGCGGCTCTGAGTGGGCGATGGAAAGACACAGGCCCCAGGCCTATGGGGTGGGGGGCGGGGAGGACGGGGGACTCTCCCCCTGGCCGGGCAGGAGGGGGGCTCCCTGCTGTGAGCCCCCCCGTTTCCAGGTGGGAGCCAGGCCCATGAAAAGACAAGCTTCCTGGCTGAAGGCTGCCATGCCTCCCCCCGCCGCGGGCTGGCATCACTCCCCCCGCCGGGCCAGGCCGGGCCCAGGGTCCGAGCGGTGCCCACGCTTGCTGGCTCTGCCAGCCTCCGCCTGGTCACGACACAGCCACCGCTTGAGGCAGCGGCTGACTCAGAGGCCCCGAGCGAGCGCCTCGCAAATTACATAATTACCCGGAGCAGCCGCGGTGACTCACTGTTTTCCCCCCAGCTGCCCGCCCCCCGCGCTCGCCCCCGCCTGGGTCTGGGCCGGCTGGCGGGGGGCGCGGGGGGCGCAGCTCCACTGCCCCCCAGCTCTGCAGCAGAGGCAGAGGCAGGCAGGCACCATCCTGCTGAGGGAGGGCGCTGGGTGGGGGCCCCTCCCCTGCAGCCCCCCGTGGTCCTCACGTGGACTGACCCTCCCTGGTCCTGTCCATCCCTGGGATCCTGGCCCCCCTCACAGACCCTGGGGGGACCCTCAGACCTCCGGCCACTCCCCACGCAGCACCTCCTCTTACCTGGGCCCCTGGAAAAAACCCCAAAAGTGAGCGAGTCTGGGACGGGGCACAGGTGCCTTTCCAACCCATGGGGTCCCTGGCGTGTGTGCCTCGGGGCGGGGGGCGTTGTGGGGGGCAGGGATGCTTCGGTAAAAACCTAAAACCTAGGAGGAGGGGGTCTGCGTGTGTGTGGCCTCCGGATGAGAGCTTGGGGTCCCGCCCAGCCTTTGTCACCCACTGGCACGGAGCCTCGGCTTCCTCACCCACAAATGGACACGCTCCCACCCACCTGGTGGGGAGGGGGCACAGTGACCGGGGCTGGTGCTCATTCAACCGGGGGCTCCCGCAGGACGGTCCATGGATGGGACGGGTCCCCACAGATCCCAGATCCCAGCGCACCTGCCACCTGACTCACCCTGGCCCCGGGACCCCGCCTCGCGGCCAGCCCCAGCGTCCAGGGGCTGTGCCCTCCTTGTCTGCCCCCTCCCTTCTGAAGCACCCCCAAACCCAGCCAGGAGGAACGGCGTCCATGAGGCTCAGAGCGGGGTCCAGGCCCCAAGCCACGCTCTGTAGGGGGTCGCAGAGGGTGCTGGGTAGTTCCGTTAGGGCGGGGGTCTGTGGCTCACTCAAGTCATCTCCGAGGAGGTGGTAGGGGTGTGGGCAGGGCGGCCCCCAAGGCCCAGCCACCTCCCCAGTCCCATCGGCCATCTTGGCTCACCCCAAAGCCCATCATCACTCATTCTCACTCCCCAGACTTAAGCGGGAGGGGCTGGGTGAGGAAGAGGGGTGGGTGAGGGAGGGAGGGAGGACAGGTCCTCTTCCTGCCCGGGCCCCGCCCTGTCCCTCCCCCGTTATCCCAGTCCCCCTGGAGCCAGCTACCTTCTGAGAGGAACACCGCAGCCGGCCTCTGACTCCGCCCTGGCAGGAGCTGGGCGCTGCCTCAGACCAGCTGGGGCGGGGGGGCGGGGAGGGTCCCGGGGAGCAGCACAGACCTGGGCACAGGCTTCGTCAGGGTCCTGGCTCCCCATCAGCCCTGGGGAAGCCACTTGCCGGCATTGGGACTCGGTGTTCTCATCTGTGAAATGGGTGCGGCGGAATCGGCTGGTGGGACACGGACGTCCCAAGTCCTTTCTTATACACCAGCCTCTCCCTGCCCCCCACCCCCCAACCCCAGAGGGAGGCTCGTGCGAGCAGAAACCTCGGTCAGAGGCAGTCAGGGGCCGGGGGGGCTTTTGGGGCCCGGGAAGGGGGCGCTGGCTGAGCCAGGCGGGCTGCTGGCGGTCCCTGGCCGCTGTCACCTTTCGTGGGGCATCTCCCTCGCGTCCAGGAGGAAGGGGCTGCTGGCGGCTCAGTACACTGTGGGGAGGGGGAAGAGGAGGTGCCCCCGGGCTGTGCTCAGGCTGCCTCTTTCCGGGGCTGCGGGCTGAGAGACGGTGCGGACCCCTCCCCACGAGGGTCCCTTCATGGGCCCTCCAATGCCCAGCAGCCTGGGCCTCCGGCTTCCCTGCCTCACGTGGGTGCCGTCCAGCGGGTCCCGAGAGAGCGCCCCCCCGGCCGGAAATGGCAGCTGTGCCCCCACCCCACGGCCCGGCTGCAGGAGCCCGCGTGTGCCACAGCTGGGTCCCAGCCGGGGGCTCCTCGCCGCCTGGTGACCGAGGACAAGACCGTGGTCCCGGGTGGGATGGGCGGTCCATGCACTCAGCCGCCCCCTGCTTGGGGGTCCCCGTGTGCCACCCATGCTCGGGACCGAGCCCCAGCCGCGCCCCGTCTCCCCCTAGCAGCCTGCAAGGCCAGGAGGGACCCAAAGGAGCGCGACCCCGTGAGGCCCGGGTCAGATAACTGGGTGCCCATTCGCAGGCCATCCCCTCCCCTCTGCCCGCTCCCCCATCCATCCCTGGCCCCCCGAGGACGCTCACCATGGAGCCTCCTCCCCACCCATCGTCTCCCGCTCGGCCTGCCGACCACCTCCCCATTTTCAGCTGCAATGCGTCAGGTCCTGGGGCCAGCAGGTGCTCCCCCGCGGGGTCCCCCGTGGGAAAGCAGAGGGGGACATTCATGTAAGTGGGGGTGTGTGCGGGGGCCGCAGTGCCACCCTGCAAAGCCCCCAGGAAGGCAGGTGCTGGCTGTTGTTACCAATGGCCACGGTGGCCCCGGATCAGGCCCAGAGCGCCGCGGGCAGAGAGCCCCCTGGGGGACCCTGGGTGGAGGGTTTGAGCAGGGGGAGAGGGAAGGGGTGCGGAGAGAGAGACAGCAGGGAAAGAGGCCTCCCAGGCGGAGTGGGCAGGGGCGGGCCCGGCCCGGTCCGGCTCTGGGCTCTGTAATCAGGCAAAGCCGGGGTGTGCTGTGCGGGAAGGGGCAGGTGGAGGCGGCCCCCCGCGGCGGGGCATTCAGCGGAATTACGGGGAACCGGCCGCGGCCTGCTAATGGGCTTGGGGAAAATGGGAGGCAATTTAGCGGCTGCTTTGCAGGCCCCGAGCTATTGAACAAATGAAGTGCGAGATCGGCCAGTGGCTGAGCACCTGCCGG
>PVJN01047832.1:0-15848 GCA_004026805.1 Lasiurus borealis
AAAAAAGATATATTCCATTTGGAGAGCTTAGCAACCCTTTCAACTAAACTCTGTACAAATGAACTAAAAAATGTTGTCTTTATTTTCATAATTCCAATGATGACTAGAACTCAACATTCAGTCATACTATAAGAATTTTGAACTTTATACATCTAAAATAAAATGTAACATCTTACACTCCCACTGGCTTGCCTTTCTGTTGCTCCAGATTTTGTTAGGAGCTGTGATGCTTGTGTCTGTTTGTAGATCTGCCCATCCAAAGCAAGACAGGAAGGTCTGGGCCTCTCACTAGAGTTCTCATCTTCCCATCGGGCATAGTTCACAAAGAGGGCTCACCCACCTGAAGCCACAGCAAGGAACAGTGCCCAATTAAGTTTAAGTTTTAGATAAGCAACAAATACTTTGTCTAAACATACCCATACAATATGTGGGCCATTCATTATTTATCTCAAATTTCATTTTAACTGGTGCCTGTGCCCTAGGGTTGGCTGGCTAAGGTATCATCCCTCTAATTTGAATTTATATTAAGTGGAACGTGAATTCTATTGCCCCAGTCAAGACCCCTCTTTCAGATTTGATTTACTAGGGTTTAGTTCACCAAAATTTAATAGTATGTGCTGAAGACACATTAGGATTTGACAACAGAGAAATAAACAAGGTATTTCCTGTCCTCAAGAAACTAAGTCTAAAGATTAAATCAAATAAAATCTTCCAGCCCTTGCCAGTTTTGCTCAGTGGTTAGGAGTGTCGGCCCAAGGACTACAAATTTTATTCCTGGTCAAGGGCATGTACCTTAGTTGCAGGTTCCTGGGCCCTGGTAGGGACACATGCTGGAGGCAGACAATTTATGTGTCTCTCTCAAGTTGATGTTTATCTCTCTCTCTCTCTCTCCCTTCCTCCCTCCCACTCTCTCTAGAAATTAAAGGAAAAAACATCCTCGGGTGAGGATTTAAATAATAATAACAACAACAACATCTTCCATAGTTGAATATATATTCCATTAAAATAAGAAATATTAAACTATTTACCTAAACAGTAATTGATCACGTTGATATTTTTGTTTATAAGAGAAGGTCATTTTGTTTATAAGAGAAGACTTACAGAAATAAAACCTCTTTAAATGCATATTAAAAGTACATTCTTAGAAAATTAACTTTTAAATAGTGGTTACCACTTCCGTCATTTAGAGGTTTTTCTGGCACTGAAAGGCACCTCCAGTTCTGAACAGTGCCTTCCTTCCTCTGAGGCTGCTTTCTGCTTTGAGGTTAGAAGCTCTTAAAGCCACGAGGTTTCTTAGGAGATTTGAAACAGTTTTCAGTGCTCTTTAAAGTTGGTGTTTAAAATGTTGAATAGAATGAAAGACAAAGGGCTGAGTCATAGCTAGTATCTTATAGTGTCACAAAATATTTGTTAATAATAATGTCCAAGGTACTGAAATTTGCAGCCTTTTATTTTCCAAATTAGACTGGTAAGTTTATTCTCCTGATGTCTCTTGCACTAACTCGTGTCCAGGTGTGTTTTCTTGAGTGAAAGAAACAGAGTGGACCTTGGCCATTCTGCTAGACTCTGCATAACTCTGCATACAACCACAGACTCGAGTTTAGGATTAAAACTCACCACCCATAGGAGCCACACAGAAATTGTGTTGAAGCCTAAAGTTCCAGGTTTATATTATCCTATCTATTGCCACATATTGAGTATGGCTCTTTAATTAACCATAGCTTCACCAAGCTCATCTGTTATCCAGTTTACATGCCTCTGAATTTCCCACAAGACCTGATAAGAAAATCAGTTGCAGTAATTAATCTAAACATGGCATTCCCACATCAACTAGTTCAGTAACCCAGGAGAATAGGGGGTACAATGAGTGTAGCATGACATTTTCTGGATGAATGCAAGTTACACATTTTTGTTAGTGTTTTTGATGTATTAGCAGCAGCCCCTTAACTTTACCCCCAGATGGTCTATATCCTAAATATTCTTAGTTGCCAGTTGTTTTCCAATTTTCTTATGAAAAAATAATGAGGACGGTAAATGTTATGTACATTTTACCACAATTTTTAAGAAGTAATAAAAACTAATTTCATATGTTTTGCTTTTTGGAAAGTGTCTGAGGAAAGAGTGTGCTGACACAGACAATGGTAGGCAGAGAGCAGTGCTGTGCTAAGGTTCCCCGGCTACATCACTGGAGTTTCATTTACCAAGGGGAAGGCATATGTCCCTAGGAGCCCCTGATCAGAGCTCTCTACTGACTTCCACAAATAAGCTAGTCATGCTTAAATGTTTGGTCTGTGGCCAATGATCAAAATCATGAAATAATATGTTCCTCTCATATTCATCCTTGCAGAAATTCTTGCTCTCTCTGAGAGAAGTACATATTTGTCCCATATAAAAAAAATGAAGGTGTTTTCCCTGCTAGAGAAGAAGATGAAGTGTTTGCATTATAGAACTCAGAACATGTGTAAAACTAAATTCCCTTGAAAAGTCCAAGACTTGTGGAGCCTTTTCTGTGCTGGTAAGGGGCCATGGTCAGTGATGCACCCCTACCACGCAAGCAGGTGCCCAAGCCTGTCACCATGTGGATTTTAGAGCCTTCCAGCTCTGCTCAAAGCCCCCTGTTCCCCAGCTCCTTTTAAAATTTTTAGTGATGATTACTTTGTAAAACAAAAAGATTCTGAGTGAGCAATGCTGACTAGCACCTTGGCTAATAAATAAATAAATATAAGATGGATAATTATCTCTTTTCTTCTTTCCTTCATTCCCAAAGGACTGAGGCGACTGCCATGTTGTTAGAACCTTTTAAAAATTAGAATTGGAATTATGATCAGTCTCTTTAAATGAGCAACAGTTGTTTGTTTTTTTGTTTTGTTTTATAAGAAAGCACTTCATTGATTTTTTACAGAGAGGAAGGGAGAGGGACAGAGAGCCAGAAACATCAATAAAAGAGAAACATCCACCAGCTGCCTCCTACACACTACCCACTGGGTATGCACCCACAACCAAGGTACATGCCCCTGACTGGAATTGAACTTGGGACCCTTAAGTCTGCAGGCTGATGATCTATCCACTGAATCAAACCGGTTAGGGCAAGTAATAGCTTTTAAGGTCATCAAAACAATGTACTAACAAGGGATATAGTGTGTTTAAGTGTGACCCTATTTGGACAAATCCTGTAAAGTGTGTACATATATGCTGGTATGTGCATAAAAAAACTTCTAGGATAAACCACAAGGGGATTGACACTGTTTACTGTGAAGAGAGAAATATGAATTAGGACCACTGAGTAATCTCTCCTCCTTTTAGAGTTTAAAATTTGCTACCCCATACTAGTATGTATGTACACATTCATTCACTCATTCATTCATTCAAAATAAAATGCTGAGTATACTCAGAAAAATAAGACAGAGCAGATGACAGAAATGTCCTCACAATCTAGTAAATAAAACTAATAAGATAATTATCAAAATAATTTATATTTGCTATAATTGTTTAAAAACTTGGGTTCAAATACTGACTTGGCCACTTTCTAGCTGTGTAATCTTTGTGCCTCAATTTTCATCTGTAAAGTGAGTTTGAATAAGCAGATGTAAAGCACTTAGAACAATGCCTGGTACGTAGTAAGTTCTCAATAAGTGTGTGATGTTATAAAAGTAAAGAGACAAGAAAGGTATTATAACAGCATAGAAAAAAGAGAGATTTATTTCTTCTGCCTGGGTCCTGGGTTAACAAGGCTTTGAAGTGGAGATGCTCCTTGTGCCAGACCTTCAAAGATAAATAGGTTTTTGCCAGATAAATAGGAGAGAAAGGGGCATTTAGGGAAACAGAAACATATGAGAAAAGGCAGAGAGATAGGACTTTCTGTACAGCAGCCCAAAACAAGCAATGTGAACTCCTGAACTTTCCTCTCAGGAGTGTGTCAAGAGAGTGAAGAAGAAAGAGCAACTTTGTACATTTTTAAAGTACAGTACATAATTTGTATGAAGTCTGACCTTTCATAAGGCATTTTAAACTCACTTGTTAAATTGCTTTTTATAGTCTTCTTGGTAGAAGTTCACACCTGATCAAACATCTATAAATGAGCTAGTATTAAAAAATAAAAATCCTGCCGAAACCGGTTTGGCTCATTGGATAGAGTGTTGGCCTTCAGACTGAAAGGTCCCAGGTTCGATTCCGGTCAGAGGCATGTACCTTGGTTGCGGGCACATCTCCAGTGTGGGGCATGCAGGAGGCACCTGATCGATGTCTCTCTCTCTCATCAATGTTTCTAACTCTCTATTCTTCTCTCTTCCTCTCTGTAAAAAAATCAATAAAATATATTTTTTTTAAATTTTTTTTTTAAATAAAAATCCTGAAATAAAAAACAGATACCTATGCAGACCTGCAGAGCATAGACACGCAGCATGGAGCTGGCCTTAAGCCTCCTACAATCCAATTTACCCTACTTTGGGGGTTAAGTTTTTCTATATAATAAAAGCCTAATATGGAAATCTACTGAATCAGCAGAACAACTGGTGGAACAACAGGTTACTATGGCGCACACTGACCACCAGGGAGCAGATACTCAATGTAGGAGCTGCCACATCCTGCAGGCCCCAGGCCAGCCAAGGCAGGTGATGGCAGGGTCCCCTATCACCCCACCAGTTGCCCTGCATAGGGAGGCAACCAGTGGTGGCAGTGGCAGAGGATGGGGCCAGTGAGCAGGTGGCAGCAGGCTGGCCAAGGCAGGTGCAAACAGGGCCCCCTCCATCACCCTCCTGTCACCCCACGGATAGGTTCTGATCACTGGCAAGGCCTACGGACCCTACCCATGCACGAATTTCATGCACTGGGCCTCTAGTTTATAATATGCTGCTTGGCATCACGAGATGACCTTATGGCAGATCCATCAGCACCCACAGTTCTTTGGCTGTCCCTACACTTAGACCATAATCTTGGGTTCCCCAACTTAAAGTCACATTGAGGAAGTACTCATGTGCTTGAGACTCTGCACTCAGAGGTTTTTGCAAATCTCATCTCAACCAGTTCTCACCAGGAACCTATGGGTAACATTATTTCCTCCTTGTGGTGGGGAATTTAGATTCTGAGAAGTTAAGTAATTTGCCCAAGTTCTTGACCAATAGTTCAAGATTTGTATCATGTCTTCTAACTATATATTTGATACTCTTGGTTCACTGTTAACACATGCTGACTCCTCTGGGAAATGCCTTAAACTCAGCACCCAAGATGTCATAAAATAGCATGTTAGAGATGTAAGAAATCCTGAATGTCTAGCCCTGTAGTTTGCAAACCACAAACTCATTGCCCTTGATTCCAAATACACTCTCAGCATCGTCTACAGATGGCCCAGGCCAGAGACTGCTATCCAACGCCCTTCTCCCTCCTCTTCTAAAAAAACACCTGGATTATGTGCTCTGGTGAAAATCATATTCTTCACCTCCTTCACAGATGAAGTGGCCTCTAGACATAATAATAAAAGAATAAAACTTTAAGGAAAACTCCTTGCCCTTCCATCACCCTCCCCTCTTCAAGCTGCCAGGAAAGAGCAGTTCCAGCAACCATGGTGGGACCATGAGGAAAAGGTGAGACAGTTTCAGAGATCTTGGCTATCCACCAGCACCTCTAATTTCTTTCTCTTAAAGCTTTATGGATTTAAGCCACCGGAACTGGAGTTCTATTTTTAGACACTATAAACAACTCTGAGTGATGCACTGGCTAGACATTAGCATGTGCTGTTCAAATGATTATTTATCCTGGTGTGGTTAGTCAAATTCATACTTACTTCAAAGAGCCCAGCCAGTGTTGCTTGGTTGTTGAGCATTGACCTATGAACCAGGAGGTCATGGTTCGATTCTTGGTCAGGATACATGCCCAGGTTACAGGCTCAATCTCCAGTGCAGGGGGGTGGGGGACAGTAGGGAGAAAGGGTCATGCAACAGGCAGCTGATCAGTGATTTTCATCATTGATGTTTCTATCTCTCTCCCTCTCCCTCTCTAAAATCAATTAAAATATATTTTTTTAAAAACTTACTTGAAAGAGTTGTTGAATAAAAACAGCTTTAGTCCTAGCTGTTTTTCTCAGTGGTTAGAGCATTAGCCTGTGGACCTAAGGGTCCCAGATTCAGTTCTGGTCAAAGACACATACCTTAGTTGTGTCTTTGATTTCATTGATTTATTTCTCTCATAAAGATATTTCTCTCTGTCTTTCCCTCACTTTTCCACTCTTTCTAAAAATCAATGGAAAAATATCCTTGGGTGAGGATTTTAAAAAAATAGTTTTCAGATATATATTTTCTCCACAGGAAGTGACAGTAGTATAGTTGCTAATATAAAGGAGTGTAAATGTTTTTCTTTTAACTAATAAGGCTGAAAGTCACTAGTCTAATTTGATCCTTAAAGGAACTTCTTCAGGTAAATTCTCTGGACTTGTGATGTAGTTCTCTTGCTAGTATCCAGCTGAAATTGTGTTGGACTGCTGTTGCAGACTCTCTAGTAAGAGCTAATAAAAACTGAGGGCTCTTCTTAAAGAAAGTCAGCACTCTTCCCAAAAACCAAATGCTTCAAAGTGCAGGCTGACCAACTAAAGGTTAGGGTACATCCTTAAGTTATATCCAGTCACATATTGGAGAAAACACTCCAGTCAACTTCATGCAGAAAAACCAGCACATTGAATGTTTATCTATGAGGAAAGAAGGAAGGAAGGGGAGAGGGAGGGAGTAATGGAGAGGAGGGAAAAAGAGAGGGGAGGAAGGAAGGAAGGAAGGAAGGAAGGAAGGAAGGAAGGAAGGAAGGAAGGAAGGAAGGAAGGAAGGAAGGGAAGGAAGGAAAGAAGGAAGGAAGGAAGGAAGGGCAATGGGTAGTAATAAAAAGAGACAAACCAACAACACTTCTATGAACTAGAAGTCTGAGGCAAAATTTTCCTCATGTTTTATAATTGTCCTTGACCCTGGAAAGAAGCCCCTTATTTCAGAGGTAAAATTGTGAATTTGAAAGCAATTAAATATAGTAATTTCTCACCTAACTATAGAATTGAATGTTCAAATAATTTAGTATTAATTGACTGTGAAAATGCATGGCATTTTATAGGCCTTGAATTTCTTGCTTATATTTAATGATTTATTAATTATAAATGACATGTTATATTTCAGTTTGTCTTCCTGTTATTTACATTAGGGTAAGCCCTCAACAATTTCAAGTTCAGGTAGATGACAAGTCTGTAAAAAAAATTATGTAATTTGCTTTTAAAAAAGCGCAAATTTTATTCCAGTTTTGTTAATTCAGTAATACAATTTAATAGCTAATAAAGTGAGGTTCAAGTGGATGTAATATCAGACTCATATAAACAAGCATTTGTAATCTGAAGAACTAGTTTGTCCTACTACTTATAAGTTCTATAATATCCTTGAATTTTTTTTATCCAACCTACAATTTTATTTACACTAGTATTTTTCATAGGTTTTTATTGATTTCAGAGAAAGTAAAGAAGAGGGAAAGAGAGAATCATCAATCAGCTGCCTCCTGCAGGACCCCTACTGGGAATGGAGCCCACAACCCAGGCATATGCCTAGACAGAGAATCAAACTGTGAACTCCTGGCTCATGGATTGACTTTCAACCACTGAGCCACACCAACTGAGCTACACTAGTATTTTTAATTGAATCCTCTCCCTGCCAAATAGAAAACAATAAACCTTTAAAAATACTATTATTGTTAATTATTATTTAGTAAAATAATTATAAATTAGGGAAGCTTGACTATGTGAAGTTTTACTTTTAAATGACTACAATGCTAGTATTCTCCTCTTTAAAGACAATTTGAATTGTCCTTTTTGAATAAATAAAGTCAAAATTATTGCTGATATTTGTGTGTAAGTCAATAGGACCCTTCAAGTTTAAAACTCACCTCCTCAAAGTATCCTTTCTTACCAACTCTCACTCCACACTTTGCTCTTTCTGTAAAGCCCATTAAAAATAACTGTAGAAGGACTTGTGAAATGGCCATATACACACAAACACACAAGCACACACATGCAGGGTCAAAAAAAAAAGCAACAAAAGAGGAGGAGGTCCCGGAGGAGGAGGTGGGTTGTGGCAGGGGAAGGTAGTTGGGGGCAATAAACTGGCAGGAAGAAGTGGTTAGGGGCAATCATGCAGGCAGGCTGGCAGGTGAGTGATTAGGAGCCAGTGGTCCCAGATTGTGAGAGGAATGTCTGACTGGCAGTTAGACATCCCCTGAGGGGGTCCCAGATTGGAGAGGGTGCAGGCCAGGCTGTTGTTTGTTCCCTACTGAGAACACATCCTTGAGCAACCCTCAGAAGCAGGAACAGCAGGGTCCAGGGTCTTAGAGATGATGACTAACCCTGTGCATGAATTTTGTGCACCAGGCCACTAGTTTTATATATATAATGGTTTAATTATCATTTAATTGACTGTCCCAATTTTTAGCATGACAATTTGAGACCTTTTTATATCACCTAATGATATAAATCACACTTAATAAATCACATTGTCAGTGATACATACTCTCATATTTTTACTTTTTTAATTGAAAGCTATGTGCGCTCTGATAATGATTAAGATGAAGTTTTTTTTTTAATATATTTTATTGATTTTCCACAGAGAGGAAGGGAGAGGGAGAGAGAGCTAGAAACATCAACGAGAGAGAAACATTAATTAGCTGCCTCCTGCACGCCCCCTAATGGTGATGTGCCTGCAACCAACGTACGTGCCCTTGACCAGAATCAAACCTGGGACCTTTCAATCCACAGGCTGACACTCTATCCACTGAGCCAAACTGGTTTCTGCAAAGATGAAGTTTTAAATGTAACCTTTCCCAGCCCACTGGAACATCAGAAAGCTTATTTTAAAGGCTTAAAGTTGAAACAAATATGCTTGCGCAGTTCAGCATTCAAGTGTTTGGAAGTATACAAGATGCAAAGGTCTGTCAAAAAAACGACATGACTGCCCTCATACTGGCCTCTCTGAGACTCTCTAGAGCTCACTAGCACTTCATGGTCTGCATTTGTCCTTGCATTTCAAATCCACTTTCCATGTTCTTTCTCTTCATTTGTGCCCCAGTCAAAGCTCCTTATAAAGATATGGTTTTGGCTTTTGCATCTTCAGTGAGTTCGGATGGAAGTTGTGGGGCTGTGGTTGCCTCGGGCTCCAGGCATTCCTGGCTAGACAAGTTGTTAGCATTCATAGCAGCCTTATAATTTCCAGGGCTCTGAGACAACCTGGTTGTCTTCTACACAGAGTTATTTTGTTGGTTTCTGATACCCTTCACACTGGCTCTATGACTGATCATTTTACAAATGCCCTTTTCCTCCTTCAGTCTTCCTGTAGCCAAGAATGCCCCAGAACCTCTTTGTATGAACTAGATGCATAAAAGACATCCCAGTGGCTGCTTAGTCATCATCTCCAAGACCCAGAACCCTGCTGTTCCAGCTTCTAAGGGTCACTCAGGGATGTATTCTCAGTAGGGAACAAACAATAGGAATCCTGGAGGGTTCAGATCCATAGAAGCTATGAAAAGGGTGCTCCAACTTTGATCCAGCTGAGAAGCCATACTCTAACGCAAGCAGAAAGACAGACACGTAGACTCCTTGTCCCCCTTTTGCTGAGGAATAAAGTATGGAGGGTCAGTGAGAGCTGTGGGGAAAATGGAGGAGGAAAGAAAAAAATACAGCCCTTTTTTTTTTCTTTTTGCCAAGTGAAAACAACACTATGAAAATTCATCTTTTAGAATTTTATAGTCAGTTGCTAAATAGTCCAAAACATTTGAACCTGCAGCTCGTAATTTCCTGAGTATCTGAGACAGTCTGTTTCATCGTGATGGTGAACACGGAGAGCACAGCCTGGTGGGTCTGGCTTCTTAAGCACTGTGGGGAGCACAGAATCACACAGATGAAAAGCTAGAAATGTCTTTATGATGATAAAGAACTTCTGACTGGGAGAGTCTTATGGAAATCCTCATGTCCTACTAATTCAAGAAAAAATTTTCTCCATGAAAGCTCCTAAAGTGAACAACTCAAGCTCACTAAAACAATTACATAATCAAGAATATATTGTGGGAGAGAGAAAGTGGCGGCGGAGTAGACAGATGCATCTGGAGCTTGTCGCTGGGCAGAGGGAGAAAGAGCAGCTGAGAGTCACATTGGGAGTGTTTGTTGGCAAGTTAAGAGTCAGTTATCCTCCAGGAGAAGGTGGGGGACTGCTGGGCAGGGCTCTGCCGGCCAGGCAGCCCCACTGCCACGGGGTTTTTGTCCGCCGGAGCCACCAGGGTGAACTCGGAGATTGCGCCATCTTGCACAGGGAGGTGGATGTCTGCGGCAGTCTGAAGCTGGCAGCTGGGGCACCCATGGAGCAGCTGGGGACCCGGGGACCCAGAACCACGCTCTCCAATCGGCGCAGACACGTGGCGGAATCAGAGATCCACAGAGCACACAGAAAGGTCAGATTGCACCTGGGATAAGAGGGAGGTCTGAAAGCTGCGGCTGAAGGAGGCACCCACCGAACAGCCGGGGACCTAGAGCACAGTTTTCCAGGCATTGCGGACACACAGGCAGCGGATTCGGAGATCCATGCAGCACGCGGAAGGGACAGATTTCGCCTGAGACAGAGTGAGGTCTCCTACCCTCCCACCCCCACACAACAGAGACACGCACACTGTGGGAACTGGGCTGCAGGAAAGCTGCCTCTGGAGAGGTCGCAGAGGTGGTCAGGGAGTGATCCCTAAGTGTGGAGGCAAACTCTCTGAACTGTTGACAGAGGGGAGCTCTGGAAAATGACTCGTTTTTTTCTGGGACAGAGGGACAGCCTGGGAGTTATTACAGTGTTCGCTGAAAAATCCCCACAAACTGGCTTCTAGAACCACAGAGTAGCAGGATCTGAGCACAGCCTAGAGAGGTCCTGTGCTTTGTCTCAGAGATCAATTTGGAAACACTGCCACCCAGTGGATGACACACAAATTGACTCTCACATAACCACAAAAGAATAAAGAGATTAAATCACCAAGAGGGAAACACAGGGAAGTGCAATACCTTCCTTACTGGGAAACAGGAGTGCCAAGCAAGAATAATAGTGGAAGTGAAGGACCATTCTATTTTCTTTTCTTTTTTTTCTTTTTTCTTTTTTTCTTTATTTTTAATTTTTTTCATTTTTACATATTTTAATTAAAAGACTTTTTTTTTCTTTACACCTCAATTGATTTTACCTTTTTAATTATTACATTTTTGTTTTAAACTAGTATTATTAATTACTACTAGTACTTTACCTTTTTGGAAAAAAACAAGTGTCATTTTGTTTTCCCTTTATTTTATTTCAGGATTAGAGTTCTACATTCTATTTTCATCTTTCCTTTAGCATAATTTTATTCCAACTCACCTCTACCTTTATCCCAACACTTTCCTCCTAACTTTCCCCATTTTGTTGTCTTCTTTCTCTTTCACTTTTCCAACTTTAGATTCTCCCTATTCTTTCTCTTTACCTGGTTAAAATTTCACCCCATTTGTATATCTAATTTCAAATCCCCTACTACAAGTCCACACAAACCTCTCTCTTCTTGTCTTCACTAGCCAAAAAGTTGTTTTTTCTCTATGTCCTTTTGTTGCTATTTGCCTGAAAAGTGATTATATCGATTTTTTGAAATTTTTGTGAGATTCTTTTAGTTTATTCTACTTGTTTTATTTTGCTTTTTGCTTGCTTTGTTTTTTATCTCTCTTTTCCCTCACCTACCTCAATACCAGTTGCTATTTGCAGTTTGTATTAATATCGAGGTACTACTTGCTGGCCTTTATTGGGATTAGTGACTGTTCTATTGGAGTTGTCTCCTGACATCTATATTTTGTTTCCCTTTTCTCTCTTATACACTTTCTTTGCTCTCTGACTTTTTTCTCTTCCTCTTTTCTTCTCCTTCTTCTCCTTTTTATTTTCTTATTTTATTTTATTTTTTTGTTCATTTTTTTTTCTCACTCTCCAAATTTGATTTTGGAATTTCTTTATTTTCTTTTTTTCTCATTTTCCTCTTCTTCTTTCTCTATTTACCCCTGATTTCTCTTTCATTGGTGGTCACCTTACTTGTGATTATTAACATCTTGAATACATTTCTGCTCAGTGCCTTGTGTACTGTACCTGGTTGTGTTGCAGTTTGTGCCTTTCAATCAACGTAGGAGAGAGAACTACATAACCAGACACCCGGAGAAGAAAGACCATGGGCAGAAAAAGAAACAGCCCACATAAGACAGAAAAGCAGGTTTCACCACAAAAGGAAATAAACGAAATAGAAGCAGAAATAAGCCTACCAGAGAAAGAGTTCAGAGAAATGATCATAAAATGGATGAAAAGAATGGACAACAAAATCGATAATCTGAGTAAGAGCCAAGAGGAAATGAAGAAAACCCAAGAGGAGATGAAGAAGTAGCAAGAAGAAATGCAGAAGAATCTAGAATAGGTGCAGAATAAACAAGAAGAAATGAAAAATGTCATCATGGCTATAAAGAACTCAATAGAAAGCATCAAAAGTAGACTAGAAGAAGCAGAGGACTGCATCAGTGAGCTAGAAGACATGGTAGGAAAAAATACCCAAGTACAGAGCTTCTAGAAAAAAAAAGGTAAAAAGCAAGAGGAGAGCCTAAGGGAACTTTGGGAAAACATGAAAAAAAACAACATCCACATAATTGGGGTTCCAGAAAAAGTGGAAACTCAACAAGGATAAGAGAACCTGTTTGAAGAAATAATGACAGAAAATTTCCCCAATATAGGACAGAAAAAACCCACACAAATCCAAGAAGCTCACAGAGTCCCAAGCAAAATGAACCCCAGCACACCGACACCAAGGCACATTATAATTAAATTGGCAAACACCGACGACAAAGTAAGAATCTTAAAAGCAGCCAGAGAGAAACAGAAAGTTACCTACAAACGAACCCCCATAAGACTAGCTACTGACTTCTCAACAGAAACTCATCAGGCCAGAAGGGAATGGAATGAAATATACAAAGTCATGCAAAGGAAGGGTCTGAATTCAAGAATACTGTACCCTGCAAGACTCTCTATCAAAATTGAAGGTGAAATCAGAAGCATCATAGACAAAAAAGGACTAAGGGAATATATTACCACCAAACCAGCAATGCAAGATGTGTTGAAGGGTCTGCTGTAATAAAAAGAAAGAGGAAGCGAAGAAGGAACTCCGGGGTAAGGACTAAAAATGGTAACAGATAAGTATTTATCAATAATAACTTTAAATGGAAATGGATTAAATGCTCCAATCAAAAGACATAGGGTAACCGACTGGATAAGAAAACATGATCCATATATCTGCCATCTGCAAGAAACCCACCTCAGGAAAAGAGATGCACACAGATTGAGGGTGAAGGGATGGAAGATGGTATTTCAGGCAAATGGAAATGAAAAAAAAGCTAGGGTTGCAATACTTATATCTGACAAATTAGATGTCAAAGTGAAGGACATAATAAGAGATAAAGAAGGCCACTTCATAATACTAAAGGGAACAATGCAACAAGAAGAAATAACTCTGATAAACATATATGCACTCAATATAGGAGCACCTAAATACATAAAAAAAAATCTTGGAGGATATTAAGAGACAGATTGACAGCAATACAATCATAGTAGGAGACTTGAATACCCCACTGTCACCATTGGACAAACAAAAAATCAACAAAGAAACATCAATCCTAAATGACTCACTAGACCAGATGGAATTAATTGACATCTTCAGAACATTTCACCCCAAAGCCACGGAATATACATTCTTCTCCAGTGCACATGAGTCATTTTCAAAGACAGACCATATGTTGGGTCATAAGGAAAGTCTCTTCAAATTCAAGAAGATAGAAATCACATCAAGCATCTTCTCAGATTAGAGTGGCATAATACTGGAAATCAACTATAATAAAAACAATAGAAAGATATCAAACACCTGGAGACTAAACAGCATGCTATTAAACAACGACTGGGTAACCAGAGAGATCAAGGAAGAAATAAAAAACATCATGGAAACAAATGACAATGACAACACAACAATACAAAATTTATGAGACACAGTGAAAGCAGTCTTGAGAGGGAAGTTCATAGCCCTACAAGCCTACTGCAAAAAAACTGGAAACAATGGTAATAAATTACTTAAACCTACAACTCAAAGAGCTAGAACAAGAGCAACAAGAAAAGCACAGTGTACTCAGAAGGAAGGAAATAGTGATGATCAGAGCGGAGATAAACAACTTGGAGACCAAAGAAATAATTCAAAAGATCAACAAATCAAGAGCTGGTTCTTTGAAAGGATAAACAAGATTGATGGACCTCTAGCCAGGCTCACCAAGAAGCAAAGAGAGAAGACTCAAATAAATAAAATCAGAAATGAAAGAGGAGAAATAACAACAGACCCTGTGGAAATACAAAGGATTGTTAAAAAATACTATGAACAACTCTATTCCAACAAATTGGAAAACCTGCAAGAAATGGACATTTTCCTATAAAAATATAACCTTCCAAAACCCAATGGAGAGGAAGCCAAACATCTCAATAGTCCAATAACGATGGAAGAAATTGAAGCAGTCATCAAAAAGCTTCCAGCAAATAAAAGTCCGGGACCAGATGGCTACACAGGAAAGTTTTACCAAACATTCAAGGAAGAATTAAAACCTATCCTCCTCAGACTATTCAAAAATATTCAAGAAGAAGGAACACATCCAAACACCTTCTATGAAGCCAGCATCATCCTAATACCAAAACCAGATAAAGACAACACAATGAAAGAGAATTATAGGCCAATATCTCTCATGAACATAGATGCCAAGATCCTCAACAAAATTCTAGCAAATCGGATCCAGCAGTACATCATAAAGATCATACACCATGACCAAGCAGGATTCATCCCAGGAATTCAGGGATGTACAATATCCGCAAATCAATAAATATGATACATCACATAAACAAATTGAGAGATAAAAATCACATAGTCATATTATTGGATTCAAAAACAGCATTTGACAAAATCCAACACTCTTTCTTGATAAAAACTCTCAGCAAAGTGGGAATAGAAGGAGCATACCTCAACATCATAAAAGCCATATGATAAACCCACAGCTAACATCATACTCAACGGGCAAAAACTAAAACCATTTCCCCTAAGAACATGAATAAGACAGGGATGCCCACTCTCACCTCTCCTGTTGGACATAGTACTGGAAGTATTAGCCATTGCAATTAGACAAGAAGAAGAAATAAAAGGCATCCAAATTGGAAAAGAAGAAGTAAAGCTGTCCTTATTTGCAGATGACATGATATTGTACATAAAAAAACCAAAGGACTCCATTCCAAATTAATTGACTTAATTAATGAATTCGGCAATGTAGCAAGATACAAAATTAATGCTAAGAAGTCTGTGGCATTTCTACACACTAATAGTGAAATTGCAGAAAGAGAAACTAAAAAAGCAATCCCATTTACCATCACACCAAAAAAATTAAGATACCTAGGAATAAACCTAACTAAAGAGGTAAAAGACCTATATGCAGAAAACTACAGGACATTGAAAAAAGAGATAGAGGAAGATGTTAACAGATGGAAGAGCATACCATTTTCATGGATTGGGAGAATCAACATCATTACAATGTCCATACTACCCAAAGCAATCTACAGATTCAACGCACTACCCATTAAAATTCCAATGACATATTTCACAGACCTAGAAAGAATTCTTTAAAGATTCATCTGGAACAAAAAAAGACCACGAATAGCTACAGCAATTCTGAGAAAGAAGAATAAAGTAGGTGGGAGCTCAATACCAGATTTCAAGCTATACTACAAAGCAACTGTTCTCAAAACAGC
>PVJN01047833.1:0-15857 GCA_004026805.1 Lasiurus borealis
CTGGGTAGGGTAATCTTGGTTGTAGGTTCTTGCTACTCATCACTTTGAAAATTTCTTGCCACTCCTGTCTGGCCTACATAGTTTCTGTTGAAAATCAGCTGACAATATTATGAGTGCTCCCTTATATGCAATTAACTGTATTTCTCTTGCTGCTTTGAATATTCTCTCTTGGTCTTTTGCTCTTGTCATTGTAATTATGATGTATCTTGGTGTGGTCCTCTTGGGATTCCTTTTGTTTTCATTTCTGTACACTTCCTGGAATTATAAGTCTATTTCTTTCACCAGATGGGGAAAGTTTTCAGTCGTTTTTTCTTCAAATGGGTTTTCAATATCTTCCTCTTTCTCTTCTTCTTGCAGCCCCATAATTCTGATGTTGGTACAATTGAGGTTGTCCCAGAGGCTCCATACACTATCTTCAAATTTTAGGATTCCTTTTTTTTTTTTTTTTTTTTTTTTTTTTTTTTTTTTTTTTTTTTTTTTTTTTTTTTTTTTTTTTTTTTTTTTTTTTTTTTTTTTTTTTTTTTTTTTTTTTTTTTTTTTTTTTTTTTTTTTGGTTTTCCAGTTGAGTGTATTTTGATTCTTTGTATTTCAAATTTTTGACTTGATTCCTGCGGTCCTCTGGTCTGCTGTTACATCTCTGTACAATATATATATATATTTTATTTCAGTCAGTGTATGTTTAATTTCTAGTTGGTCCTTTTTCATATCCTCGAAGTTCTAATTAAATCAACAGTCTTATAACTGTGGTTTTGAACTCTATATCCAGTCATTTGCTTTCTTCCATTTCTTGCATTTATGATAGTTCTTTTTTTCTCGGCATTTTGGCTGCTTCCCGGAGTTTGTAGAGTAGCTTAGTGTGGTAGGTGTCCTATAGGACCCAGTGGCTCAGCCTCCTCCAGTTACCTGAGGTGGATACATTTGGTGCATCACTTTGTGGACTGTGTGCACAGCCCTGTTGTAATTAAGTCTTGATTGTAGTTAGTATCACTGGGAGGAATTGACGTCCAGGCTGTGAGAATCAGCTGTGTCGACGCTAGGAGAACTTCTGAGCTGGAGAGACCCTTATAAGACAAGATTTGCAAAATTTGAAAAGCATCTGAGATCCGCTTGGATGGGCAGAGTCTCAGGATGGAGCAGACAGCTTTGGTTTCCTCTCATCCCTTCCCTATGAGGCCCCTGTGTCTCAGTGTCCATTGGAAATGACTGCAAGCACCTCTGAGAGGAAGCTACCCTCGAGTTTTTCCCACTGCCAGACTGTCCAGTTTCTCTCTGAATGAGTCTGAGTTCCCAGAAACTCGCCTGGAACTCGAGTCCAGTGCAGTCAGGAACTTCCATCTCCCTTCTGCTTTAGGAAGCCAGCCACACACCCAGCCTCCTGTGCACTCAGCAGTTAGTTCTCTCTGCAAGTGCGTGCCAGTGGACCTCTGCTTTCCACAGCTCCCCTGAGTTTCAGTGTGCTTTCTCTTTTCCTGACACTTCAATTCCACCCAAATGGGTCTGGGTTCCAAGAGTCTCGCCCAAGACTGGAGGTCAGCGCAGTCAGGAGCTTCCATCTCCATTCCACTTGAGGAAGCCAGCCACCCACTCAGTTGCCCATCCTCTCCACATGCACATGTACCCATACCTCAGTTTTTTACAGCTCCTCTGAGTCTCAACGTACTTTCCTTTTTCCTGCTAGTCGTAGAATTTCCAGTTTCCCTGTGGTTCTGGATGGTGTCCATTTTGTCTTTTATATGCATTTCTTTTTTTATTTTATTTAATTGATTTTTCACAGAGAGGAAGGGAGAGGGATAGAAAGTCAGAAATATTGGTGAGAGAGAGACATTGATCAGCTGCCTCCTGCACACCCCACACTGGAGATGTGCCTGAAAGCAAGGTACATTCCCTTCCGGAATCAAACCCGGGACCTTTCAGTCCGCAGGCCGACACTCTATCCACTGAGCCAAACCAGTCTCGGCATCCATTTTGTCTTTTAGTTGTAGTTTTGATATTGTTATGTATGGCAGCAATTTAGGTGTTTACCTATGTCATCATCTTGGTTTCCCCTACTATATTCTACATATGAGCTCATATAGTTTTTCTCTTTCTCTGACTGGCTTATTTCATTGAGCCATACATGCTGTCTCAAAAGTTAATGCTTTTTCTGCCAGATAGTATTCCACTATGTAAATACTAGAGGCCTGGTGCACAAAATCCGTGCACTCATGGGTGTCCCTGAGCTAGGCCTGTGCCCTCTCACACTCTGGGAGCCCTCGGGGGTTCTCTGACTGCTGGCTTAAGCCTGCTCCCCGTGGAAACCAGGTCTAAGCTGACAGTCAGAAACCATAAGGGCTGCTGCAGAGGAGGGCATGGCTCCAGCCACCACTGCTGTGCTCCCCTGTGGGAGCACACTGACCACCAGGGAGCAGCTCCTGCACTGAGTGTTTGCCCCCTGGTGGTCAGAGTGTGTCATAGTGACCAGTTGTTTTACTGTTTGGTCAATTTACATATTAGCCTTTTATTATATAGGATACCGCTGTTTATTTTATCCACTCTTCTACTGATGGGCATTTGCACTGTTTCCATCTCTGGGCTCTCCTATATAATAAAAGCCTAATATGAACATCGAATGAACTGCAGAACAACCAGTCACTCTGATGTGCACTGACCACCAGGGGGCAGATGCTTAACACAGGAGCTGCTCCTCACCCTCCCAGGTGGTCAGTGGGTTCCCACAGGGGAAGGGTGACTCAGTCAGAAGCCAGACTCACAGTTGCAATGTGCACCTGCAGTGGTGGGTGCCTCTCCTGCCTGCGTGCAGCACTAGGGAGCAGCGAGCAGGTGGGTCACAAGAAGAAATGGGTTCCAGATTGCAAGAGGGTGCCAGCTGGAATGAAGGACCCTCTGCCCTGCCCTGACACATTAATTTCATTCCCAGGCTTCTAGTTGTAAATAATGCTTCTTGCACATAGAGATTTATATATTCTTTGTGATTGGTGGTACACGTTTCTTAAGATATATTTCAAGAAGTGGGATTACTGTGTCAAATGGCAGTTCCATCTTTAATTGTTTTAGGAAACTCCACACTGTTTAGCATAGTGGTAGCACATGTCTGCATTCCTACTAACAGTATAACAGCATTCTTTTTTCTCTACATCCTCACTAGCACTTGCCGTTTGTTGAATTATTGATCGTAGCCATTCTAGCAGGTATGAAGTGAGTGGTAAGTCATTGGTATTTAATTTGCATATCTCTGATGATGGGCGACATGGAGCATTTGTTCATGTCTCATCCATTTACATGTTCTCTTTGGAGAAGTATCTTTTCTGGTCGTCTGCCTATTTTGAAATTGCATTGTTTGTCTTTATATAGTTGAGCTGTACAAGTACTTAATATATTTTGGAGATTAACCCCTTATCAGATGTATCATTGTCAAACATGTTCTCCATGCAGTGGCTTCCCTTTTCATTTAGATGCTGGTGCCTTTGCTGTGCAGAAGGTTCTGAGTTTGATGTAGTCCCATTTGTTTATATTTTCCTTTGTTTCGCTTGGCCTGAGTGACATATTGGCAAAAGATATTGGTATGTGAGATGTCTAAGATTTCATGGCCTATGTTTTCTTTCAGGATTATTATTGTTTCACAACTTACATTTAAGTCTCTCATTCATTTTGAATGATTTTTTTTCTGAATAGGATAAGTTCGTAATTTTGATTCATTTTTTCACATTCAAGTTTCCCAACACCATTTACGATTGAAGAAACTGTCTTTACTCCATTGTATTCTGTTGCCTCCATTGTCAAATATCAGTTCCCGGTATAGATGTGGGTTGATTCTTGGGCTCTCTCTTCTGTTCCATTGACCCATATACCTGCTCTTATATCAATGCCAACTGTTTTGATTACAATGGCCTTGTAGCATAGCTTGATATCAGGTTTTGTGATTCCTATAGGTTTGGTCTTTCTCAAAAGGTCCTGAACATGGTGCATAATAAAGACTGTCATACTGTTGGCCATGGTATTCACAGTTGAATTTCTGGGACCCAGCAGGCTTAACTGAGGAAGGCCAGTTCCCTACTGACTTGCTGCAATTCCACTGAAGTCAGCAGTGGCAATATTTCATCTTCAAAGGAGAAGATGAGCTTGATGTTCTAGATTCTTTACCACAGTGGAAATCTGGTTTCTCTGGCTTCAAACAACTTTAGGTAATGGTTTGAAATGAAGCCTTGGGATGCAAAGGTACCTTGATCATAACAAACAAAAACCCTGTCTCCACCAAATACCAAACTGTGGTTTCCAAAGTCCTCTCTCCAATTTCCCTCCCACAAAATTGACAAGTTCCTTCAAATAACTAATTGGCAAAGGCATGAGCTAGCAAAGAGCACAAGGAAATCTTTTCAGCCTTTAAATAGATCCTTTAAGACACAATTTTTTGTTAGGCAACTGAAGGGAGCTGGCTGTTTATCCCGAGAAACTAGGAGCCCCCCATCCCATCTCAAGCCCACCAACAGCTATTCTCTAGGGCATATCCTCCACGAATACACTGACTTTATGAAGGAATGCTTTGTAATCCTGTTTAGAGGCACAAAGACCAGGTGCTGAGCCTGAATCTAGACCCAAGTGCTCCATTAAGAATACAGTCCTTAGACTGAGGGGCACCTTGGGAAGTTTCTGTTCCCAAAAGCCTTTGCACTCCACTTTTACAAAGGATCAACACTTAGAGAGCACAAATTACACCACTTAGTGGAAGACATGGAAAAAGGACTCATGGGACAAGGACACAGACTCTGTACCAAGGAAAATCACAATTCTTTAGGTAACCATAACTGAAGGAAGCAGATATGGAAATAATCATAACTATGTACTTGAACATAGATGAGAGTCTGGGTGTGGGATGGGACAAAAGACAAATTCAAGTAATCTTCACTATAGAGCAGAGGATACTACAGTGTTTTTTTGTGATCCATGTTCTCTAGCTGTTTTGGGTAACTTTGATCTTAATACTCTGAATAGTGCGATAGAAGGGTACCTTAGGAAGGTACCACTCTCTTGCTCCCACCAGGACAAGAGAGTGGAGAGCAGCTACAGCGTTTGGACAGGTTCAAGCCTCGAACTAATGAGAGGATATAATCCTATCGTGGCAAAGCTATGTGCAAGTCCCAGGACAATCATAGCCAAGGGCTATAGTTGTAAGCTTGATCTTATGGTGCGAACCTGTGGTCCCGTGTGGCTGAGTGATATGGGCATGATAGACTTCAGGTGCATATAATTGAATAGATTTGAAACCAATGACAGCATTGTAAACATCTTGAGCACGCCCTTACTTTTCCTAGGGGAAACTGGCTTTGTGTGGCACTGTCTCTAATTGGAGGGCAGCATCCCACCTAGCCCTAGCTTTATTCTCCTGTCTGCCTTTTCCAATCCTTCACCATCAGCCCTCAGGTTCACCCATGGTTGTGCTGGTGCAGCAAACAGGAGCACAACCCTACTCTAGGGACAACTTGTCCCAGGGAAATAAAGCAGGACTCTTAGTTTGAGCTCATCTGGGCAGAATCCATCAGCCAGAAAAGCAGCTGGAAGACACCAAACAGCATCCTTGTGGAGGGTACATTGGACAGGGGGGCTACCTATTGAGAAGGGGCCAACCACCATTTTCTTGTAGGTACAGTCCCATAGGGGCCCATGTGTCCCAGGCAATCTTGATGGTAGCCACGCTAGGACTAACTAAGGCCTTGTCTTTGAGCAATCAATGAGGCCATCAACAGGCCTGTCTCTTCTATAAGGATGAAAGCAGGGGTAGGAACATGTCCTTTCAAGAAATCCAGGGGACTAGCATCAAGAAACAATCTCCCTGGTAGCAGAAGAGCATTCTTCCTGGGAACCTGAACCAGATTTTTCTGTACTGTTTGGAAAGAGTGAACCTGGAGGCCCTAGCAATCCACTTTCCCACACTTGGCAAGGGCCCGCTCTCCAGAGCAGCTATGAACCACCTTTGTGTAATCATATGACTTAAGCAGTTTCCCCATTGCAGAGCCCACAGAATTTGAGTGCAGTATATATTTGGCATTCCTTCTGTGACCTCCCTGTTCAGTGAAAAGATTAGAATAGGCAATGGTTTTTAATGGAGAACATCTGCATGTCGTGTCTGAGTAACCATGAGATGCACAGAGCCAAACAGGTCTTATCAGAGTCGTTGGAGAAACAGAGAGCCCAGGCCAGAATTAGCGGCACAGGTGATCCTACTGCCATGGCCAGTGCAAGCTCTTCTGCCATGTCCATTGGTTTCTTACGCCCTCAGTGAAGTCCCAGGCAGATTTCTTTATTTGTATTTTGAGAGGGAAGTCAATGATACAAGCAGTGGAGGGCCAGACCTAGGATGAGTGGATTATAATGAATAACACTTGTGTCTCTGTCCATTGGGGTGACTTAGAAATATTTCTTCTTTTATTTTTGGTCTTTTAAAATGTTATTTTAAGTAGAATGTTTATTAGCTGCAGATCTAAGTTTACAAATGACATAGGTCACACGTTTATTGTTATTTAACTTAAGAGAAAGAGCTTTGCTATTTTGTAAAACAAATTGGGAAACCTTCATTTTATTTGTACTCTGCAACCAGATAACATGGACTTGGAACAGGCTTGCTTTTTTTTTTTTTTTGGAAAGAACATAGCTGAAAAATAAAGTAGTTCACTTTTGAATCCCTGTATCATTTTTAGTCTGTCATTCTGTAAAAATAAAATATAGATATCTGGATTTTCTTAGCTTATTCAAGAATGTAGAAAAATAAACAGTAAAACGCCTCTTCTCACTGGTTCATGTGCATCCTCAACATGCATTGAGCCTCTGTCCTCAGAAGGAAAGGCAACCCAGCCAGAGAAAGGGCGGGGATGCAGAGCAGAGGAGCTGGGCACCGGGACTGGAAGGACACTGGCTTGGGAAGGGAGTGAACACAGGCCGCTTTTGTCCCCCGGGCCTTGTCTTTGAGAGTGGGTATGTCTCCATACACAGGAGGACATAATAGCTGAAGTGAGGTTCATGTCCTTTAAGACAGGAGGGGAGAGTCAACCAGAGTGGAGGGTTGCTCATGTGGAGTGTGGTACTGAGGCTCAGGCCCGATGATGATGATGATGATGATGATGATGATGATGATGAAGAAGAGTCGCCACTGGTTGTGACTGTCCTGTTACACTATGGGCCAGTTGGAATCCAAGCCCAGCCAGGCGCTAGGACCCCCTTCCCCAGGAAAAAGGCAAGGACAGTGGGTGATGCAGTCAGGGCCCCCATGATCCTGGGCCATCTATTCATTCCTCTGTGCCACCTTTTCAACTGCAGACTGAGGTGACAGTGGCACTGCCCCTACCCCTGTTATTTGAGGATTGAATTCTAGGATTTGTGGATCATGCCCATGGCATGGGGTTGGTGTGTGGGTACCGGTGGCCATTGTTCCTGCTCCTGTTATTCCTTTCTGCAGGCTGCAGTGGAGGCCAGGAGTGCCTGCTGACGGCAGTGGTGCAGCCAGGGGATGCAGGTGGGTGGCTCCCAAAGGGGCCCGAGGGAGACACCTGGCAGGAAGATCTGAGCTCACACGGTGGTGTCCCTGGGCCCGGCTGAGGTTGCATCCCACGGATTTGCAGCCCTGGAAGAGGGACCGGGGTGCTTGGGGACCTGCAGTGCCCTGGGGTGAGAAGAGGAGGAAGCTGACTGTGTTGGAGTGGGTGGGGGTGGGGAGAAGCAGCACAGCCCGGGAGGGTCTGTGCCGGGAGAGGACTAGAACCCACTCACCTGGTGTGAAGCCAAAGCGCCCTTTCTCCTTCCTCTGTGCTCCCCTGGCCTCAGTGACCTCCTTTGTGGAGCTGCCACATCCTGCGCTGAGTGCTTCCCCTTACCTGTCTCCACCTTCTCCCTTGAGCCCCTCAAAGACTCCATCCAATGGACAAGGAGTCTGCATCGCCAGCCCTTTCCATTGGGCCTGGCCGCTGACTGTGTGGGAATAGGAAGAAGGAGCCAACACTCTCTGCTCTCCCACCATCCCTGTCAGTGGGGTTCCAGGGTCCCAGAGGTCATTGGGGAGAGGTCAGCCCACAGACCATGAACATGGAGGGCTGATGCATGATGCTTATTGACATTCACACTTGTGGGTTTCCCCAGGCCACATGAGGCCCACGGATCTCTGGGGACATGGAGTTCTCCTGCCTCTCCTTCCAGCAGCCTCATGCAGGCTTTGTCTGAAATGCGGTCAAGACTTATTGGCAACCAGGGGAACTGTACCATCGCCATCCACATTGCTCACAGGGACTGGGAAGACACCTTCTCGCGGGAGTTGCTGCTGAGAGGCTGGGGTGGAAGCCCAGGCAGATTGAGGCCCTGCTCTGGGAAGGGAGAAGTATGGGTGAGAAGTGATCGCTGGCAAGGCGTGACTCCCTGAGTGCAGCTCACACCCCTCCAAGAGTACCCCCAGGACCTTGTTCAGGAGTTTGGGGCTTGTTTTCTTTTGAACCTGTGGTGGTGGGGCTGTGGTGTCTGTAAGCAGCACACCTTCAAAGGGGCAGCATAAGGCCCAGGTTGGGGTCCCATGGGCCAAATTCCAAAGACCTGGGTGAACGCTTCTGTGCACACTGGGCCTCAGTTCCCATTGGTGACCTGAGGGGCAGGGACAAGTCCAAGTCTGCATGTGGAGTTCCCTGTGTGCAGACATGCGTGTTTATGCATGTCCATGTATGTGTATGTGTGACAGACCAGAGGAGGCTGCACAGCACCCAGAGAATATCGAGTGGCCTCCAGACTCGGGCTGTCTGCCTGACTTCAGACAGTTGCCCCACCCCCACTGCCCACAGCATGCGGGGCCCATTCAATCACTCCTCAGTAGTTGAGGTCCCACACCAAATCCTTTCACCTGGTGAAGAGCTTTGGTCCCAATTGCCTGTGGGTTCTCCACAACCGTCAGGGCCTTTCTGACCTGTGCATGCTGCCCTTTAGTGGACCAGGCTCTGACTTCTTCTTTTCCCTCTCTCCCCTGGCCTCACCCAGAATTCCCTGAACAGAGAGTGACACATCAGAAGTGCTCAGTCATGTGGACCCAGCTCACTCCGTGTCCCTTTGGTGAAATCAGCTTGGCTTCTGGTGGGCGTAACTTTGAAGAACCATTTCCTCTCTCAGGAAGCCTTTGGTTTATGGAAGGGAAAACATCTCAGTGCTTCTCTCATGGTGCACGGGGCTCCCTGACATTGGGGAAACTCTGCAGTGCCCAGAAAACGTGGCTCCTGAGGAGGTTGTGGAACTGGAAAAGCAGGCTATACTGACCGACATGAAGCATAAGTACCTGACTGCACTTTCAAACCCCAGGTGGTTACTGGAGCGCATACCCTGGAAAGGGGGAAAGGCTATCTTCCAGGTAGGCATCCCACAGCACCTGACCCACTAGCGGCAGGACGACTCCACAACACCTGACCCCCCAGCGGCAGGACGACTCCACAGCAAGGTTACCGAGAATCCAGCTGAAACATGACCATCGATGGGCCATCATGCCACGGATGGAGAGCTGAATTGTTACAGCCCTGGAGAGCACTACCCTCCATCTGCTGTTCACCTAAACAGATTTCTGTGCCCAGATGTAGATGACTGTCCTCGTGAGATGCCTCTCTGGGCTCACTGCCTGTATGAAGGACTCTGTCTGACTTTAGGGAAAGCAGAAAGGTGCCAGGAAATATCTTGTTGCTATTACTCCTTTTGGTCCTGCTCATTCCTGGGTTTTACAGAGAAAAATGTGTTGGGAGAACTGGTTATTGTTTGGGACTCCCGTCTCTGTTCTGGTCCAACTCACAGAACACTTCAGCAGCACCCAGGGTCCTTGTGGGAAGTCTGGGAGAGGGCTCTGAATGATTGCCTGAGGGTGACCAGCCAGGAATGGCCTCATTCATTGAGAAAGGGTCATCAGACCTTGAAAGAAAACACCTGTCTCCCTGGCAAGTGACTGGTCTGCTGTAAAAGTGTCCCTTAGCTCACGATGGCTTGTATTACACATGACATATAGCTACCTCGTGCCCCAACGAAGGATCTGAAATGCAGCTCAGATGGAAAAGTGATGGGTAGAGTTTTTGTTTTCATGTGTGCTCAATCTTCAATTCATTTGGGTTCCTTCTAGCAGAGTCACTAATGGTTAGCTGTGAGGATGATGGGCTTTCTCCCAGGCATTGCCTGGAATGGCCAGTCTTCTGAGGCACCACTTAGCAGATGGGGTGGCCCGGGTTCTAGATGGGCCTCCCTGCAAGGTACCTGGAACTTGGGCTGGAGACACTCAGATGCTGATCAGAAACTTCCTGGCATCATAGGGGGACCCCTGAGTAAAGATTCAGCAAGCAGAGGGATAAGTCTTCAGACTATCAGATTCAAATATTGCTCCTTGACTCTTTGTCAAAGAACCTCACATTGGAAAAAAATCTTTCTCAGAGAGAAAATGGCGGCTGAGTAGACAGATGTGTCTGGAGCTTTGTCGCTGGGCAGAGGGAGAGAGAGGGTGGCTGAGAGTCACACTGGGAGTGTTTGTTGGCAAGTTAAGAGTCAGTTATCCTCCAGGAGAAGGCGGGGAACTGCTGGACAGGGCTCTCCTGGCCAGGCAGCCCCACTGCCACGGGGTTTTTGTCCACTGGAGCCACCAGCGCAAACAAGGAGACCGCGCTATCTTGCAGAGGGAGGTGGATGTCTGCGGTGGTCTGAAGCCTGCGGCTGGGGCACCCATTGAGCAGCCAGGGACCAGGGGACCCAGAACTCCACTCTCCAATCGGCACAGACACACGGCGGAATCAGAGATCCACAGAGCACACGGAAAGGTCAGATTTCGCCTGGGATAAGAGGGAGGTGGATGTCTATGGAGGTCGGAAAGCTTTGGCTGGCGGAGGCACCCACGGAACAGCCGGGGACCCAGAGCATAGCTTTCCAGTCTGCGTGGATGCGTGGGCGGCAGATTCGGAGATCCACGCTGTGCGTGGAAGGGTCAGATTTCGCCTGGGACAGGGTGAGGTCTCCTACCCCCCCAACCCCCCGCACAACAGAGACGCGCACACTGTGGGAACTGGGCTTCGGGAAAGCTGCCTCTGGAGAGGTCCGCAGAGGTGGTCAGGCGTGATCCCTAAGTGTGGAGGCAAACTCTGAGCTGTTGACAGAGGGGAGCTCTGGAAAACGACTTGTTTTTTTCTGGGGCAGAGGGACAGCCTGGGAGTTATTACAGTGTCCCGGCTGCAAAATCCCCACAAACTGGCTTTGAGAACCACAGAGTAGCAGGATCTGAGCACAGCCTAGAGAGGTCCCGTGCTTTGTTTCAGAGATCAATTCCAAAACACTGCCACCCAGTGGATGACACACAAATTGACTCTCGCATAACCACAAAAGAATAAAGAGATTAAAATACCACAGAGGAATACAAGTCCACACAAACCTCTCTCTTCTTGTCTTCACTAGCCAAAAAGTTGTTTTTTTCTCTATGTCCTTTTGTTGCTATTTGCCTGAAAAGTGATATCAATTTTTTGAAATTTTTTGTGAGATTGTTTTAGTTTATTCTCCTTGTTTTATTTTGCTTGCTTTGTTTTTTACCTCTCTTTTCCCTCAGCTCCCTCGATACCAGTTGCTATTTGCAGTTTGTATTAATCTCCAGGTACTGGTTGCTGGCCTTTATTGGGATTAGTGACTGTTCTATTGGAGTTGTCTCCTGACATCAATATTTTGTTCCCCTTTTCTCTCTTATACACTTTCTTTTCTCTCTGACTTTTTTCATTTCCTCTTTTCTTCTCCTCTCCTTTTTAAGTTCTTATTTTATTTTATTTTTTGTTAATTTTTTTTCTCACTCTCCCAATTTGATTTTGGCATTTCTTTCTTTTCTTTTTTCCTCATTTTCCTCTTCTTCTTTCTCTATTTACCCCTAATTTGTCTTTCATCGGTGGTCACCTTATTTGTGATTATTAACATCTTGAATACATTTCTACTCAGTGCCTTGTGTGCTGTACCTGGCCGTGTTGTAGTTTGTGCCTTTCAATCAACGTAGGAAAGAGAACTACAAACCAGACACCCAGAGAAGAAAGAACATGGGCAGAAAAAGAAACAGCCCACATAAGACAGAAAGGCAGGTTTCACCAGAAAAGGAAATAAACTAAATAGAAGCAGAAATAAGCCTGCCAGAGAAAGAGTTCAGAGAAGTGATCATAAGGTGGATGAAAAGAATGGGAGACAAAATCGACAATCTGAGTAAGAGCCAAGAGGAAATGAAGAAGACCCAAGAGGAGATGAAGAAGCAGCAAGAAGAAATGCAGAAGAACCTAGAAGAGGTGCAGAATAAACAAGAAGAAATGAAAAATGACATCACTGCTATAAAGAACTCAATAGAAAGCATCAAAGTAGATTAGAAGAAGCAGAGGACTGCATCAGTGAGCTAGAAGACAGGGTAGAAAAAAATACCCAAGTACAGCAGCTTCTAGAAAAAAAAGTTAAAAAGCAAGAGGAGAGCCTAAGGGAACTTTGGGATAACATGAAACAAAACAACATCCACATAATTGGGGTTCCAGAGAGAGTGGAAACTGAATAAGGATTAGAGAATGTGTTTGAAGAAATAATGACAGAAAATTTCCCCAATATAGGAAAGAAAAAACCCACACAAATCCAAGAAGCTCAGAGTCGCAAGCAAAATGAACACCAACAAACCGACACCAAGGCACATTATAATTAAATTGGCAAACACCAACGACAAAGTAAGAATCTTAAAAGCAGCCAGAGAGAAACAGAAAGTTACCTACAAAGGAACCCCCATAAGACTAGCTACTGACTTCTCAACAGAAACTCATCAGGCCAGAGGGAATGGAATGAAATATACAAAGTCATGAAAAGGAAGGGTCTGAATCCAAGAATACTGTACCCTACAAGACTCTCAATCAAAATTGAAGGTGAAATCAAAAGCTTCACAGACAAAAAAAGGACTAAGGGAATATATTACCACCAAACCAGCAATGCAAGAAATGTTAAAGGGTCTGCTGTAATAAAAAGAAAGAGGAAGCGAAGAAGGAACTCGGGGGTAAGGACTAAAAATGGCAACAGATAAGCACTTATCAATAATAACTTTAAATGTAAACGGATTAAATGCTCCAATCAAAGACATAGGGTAACCGATTGGATAAGAAAACATGATCCATGTATCTGCTGTCTGCAAGAAACCCACCTCAGGAAAAGAAATGCACACAGATTGAGGGTGAAGGGATGGAACATGGTATTTCAGGCAAATGGAAATGAAAAAAAAAGCTGGGGTTGCAATACTTATATCTGACAAATTAGATGTCAAAGTGAAGGACATAACAAGAGATAAAGAAGGCCACTTCATAACACTAAAGGGAACAATCCAACAAGAAGAAATAACTCTGGTAAACATATATGCACCCAATATAGGAGCACCTAAATACATAAAAAAAAAAACTCTTGGAGGATATTAAGGGAGAGATTGACAGCAATACAATCATAGTGGGAGACTTTAATACCCCACTGTCACCATTGGACAAATCCTCTAAACAAAAAATCAGCAAAGAAACATCAATCGTAAATGACTCACTAGACCAGATGGAATTAATTGACATCTTCAGAACATTTCACCGCAAAGCCACAGAATATACATTCTTCTCCAGTGCACATGGGTCATTTTCAAAGATAGATCAGATGTTGGGTCATAAGAAAAGTCTCTTCAAATTCAAGAAGATAGAAATCATATCAAGCATTTTCTCAGACCACAGTGGCATAAAACTGGAAATCAACTATAATAAAAACAATAGAAAGAAGTCAAACACATGGAGACTAAATAGCATGCTATTAAAGAATGACTGGGTAACCAGAGAGATCAAGGAAGAAATAAAAAACATCATGGCAACAAATGACAAAGACAACACAACAATACAAAATTTATGGGACACAGTGAAAGCAGTCTTGAGAGGGAAGTTCATAGCTCTAAAAGCCTACTGCAAAAAAGAAGAAACAATGGTAATTAATTACCTAACCCTACAATTCGAAGAGCTAGAAAGAGAACAATAAGAAAAGCCCAGTGTAAGTAGAAGGAAGGAAATAGTAAAGATCAGAGCGGAGATAAACGACATAGAGACCAAAACTAATTGACTTAATAAATGAATTTGGTAATGTAGCAGGATACAAAGTTAATGCCAAGAAATCTGTGGCATATCTGTACACTAATAGTGAAATTACAGAAAGAGAGTCTCAACAAGCAATCCCATTTACCATCGCACCAAAAAAATTGAGATACCTAGGAATAAACCTAACTAAAGAGGTAAAAGACCTATATGCAGAAAACTACAGGACACTGAAAAAAGAGATAGAGGAAGATGTTAACAGATGGAAGAGCATACCATGCTCATGGATTGGGAGAATCAATATCATTAAAATGTGCATACTACCCAAGGCAATCTACAGATTCCATGCACTACCCATTACAATACCAACAACATATTTCACAGACCTAGAAAGAATTCTTCATAGATTCATCTGGAACAAAAAAAAAGACCACGAATAGCTACAGCAATTCTGAGAAAGAAGAGTAAAATTGGTGGGATCTCAATACCAGATTTCAAGCTATACTACAAAGCAACTGTTTCCAAACAGCCTGATACTGGCACAAGAACAGACATATAGACCAATGGAATAGAATAGAGAACCCAGATATCCACCCAAACCACTATGCTCAACTAATATTTGACAAAGGAGGCATGAACACTCAATGGAGCTAAGATAGCCTCTTCAATAAATGGTGTTGGGAAAATTTGACAGATACATGCAAAAAAATGAAACTGGACCACCAACTTACACCAAATACAAAAATAAACTCAAAACGGATACAGGACTTAAACATTAGAAGGGAAACCATAAAAATACTAGAGGAATCCACAGGCAGCACAATCTCAGATACATGCCTAAAGAACTTCTTCACTGATACTGCTCCAAAGGCAATGGAAGCTAAAGAAAAAAATAAACAAATGGGACTACATCAAAATAAAAAGCTTTTGCACAGCAAAAGAAACCATCAACAAAACAAGGAGAAAGATCACTGTATGGGAGAACATATTTGCAAATGTTATCACTGATAAAGGTTTAATCTCCAAAATCTACAGCCAACTTATACAACTTAATAAAAGGAAGATGAACGATCCAATAAAAAAAATGGGCAATGGACCTAAATAGAACCTTTTCCAAAGACAACAGAAGGAAGACCAAGAGACACATGAAAACATGTTCAAAGTCGCCAATCATCTGAGAGTTGCAAATCAAAACGACAATGCGATACCATCTTACACCTGTCAGAATGGCAATCATCAACAAATCAACAAACGACAAGTGTTGGCGAGGAAGCGGAGAAAAAGGAACCCTTGTGCACTGTTGGTGGGAATGCAGACTGGTGTAGTCACTGTGGAGAACAGTATGGAGTTTCCTCAAAAAACTAAAAATGGATCTCCCATTTGACCCTGTAATCCCACTCTTAGGAATATATCCTAAGAAATTACAAACACCAATCAGAAAGAGTTTATGCACCCCTATGTTCATAGCAGCACGATTTACAATAGCTACAATTTGGAAACAGCCTAGGTGCCCGTCAGCAGATGAGTGGATCAGAAAACTGTGGTACATCTACACAATGAAATTCTATGCTGCCATTAAAAAGAAGGAATTCTTACCATTTGCAGCAACCTGGTTGGAACTGGAGAGCCTTATTCTTAGTGAAATAAGCCAGTCAATGAAGGAGAAGCATCACATGATCTCACTCATTGGTGGATAATAAAGAACATTATAAACTGATGAACAAAAGGATAGATACAGAGGCAGTAAAGCTTCAAACAGACTGTGAAATTACA
>PVJN01047834.1:5803-15821 GCA_004026805.1 Lasiurus borealis
GCCAACCGCCCATGTCCCCTCCCCCTGGCCTGGCTGGCTGGACCCCACCCATGCACGAATTCATGCACTGGGCCTCTAATACACATACATACATACACACACACACACACACACACACACACACACACTCACACATACACACACGGAGCGGCCGGATTATTACCCGTTCAGAGATCATCATCACCTGGCCACTCGGTATGTAGCGCTCACCAGGCAGATGGGTGGTTGATTTCCGTTGTTTCATACCTTTCTTCAGCTTAACCATTGACCGTTATGGTCACTCCTGTCGGTGCCTGTGGCTGGACCTCGTTACAAGGGAACATCGTTGTTGAGAGGCATTTTTATCCATTAATTTTTAAAAATTTTATTGATTTCAGAAAGAGACAGAAACATCAATGATGGGAGAGAATCATCAGTGGGACGGGCTGCCTCCCGCACACCTCCTACTGGGGATCGAGTTTACAACCCGGGCCTGTGCCCTTGAATCGAACTGTGATCTCTCGCGGTTTCTAGGCTGGTGCTCAACCACTGAGCCACACCAGCCGGGCTCTTTTATTTCATTTTTTTTTTTAGCTTTTCTGATGGACACGGAGCAGGATCTGCGTGTGGTTTCCTTGGCTCACCCAACCAGACTGATGAGATAGTGATCAGGGTTGCAGGCTGGCCCTTCCTGGTGGTGTAATCATTCAGTGGGAGTTCAGAACCTTTTTTTTTTTTTAAACGAACGAGGACAGAAACCTCTAGACTTCCTTGAACTGATCACCCACTTCTATACACAACGGCTCTTGCCAAATGGCCCATCGCTCGTTGGTGGAGCATCGGCCTAGGAACCAGGAGGTCACAGGTGGATTCTGGTTAAGGGCACAGGCTGGGGTTGTGGGCTCCATCCTCAGGGTGGGGCGTGCAGGAGGCCACTGACCCATGATGCTCATCATTGATGTCTCTCTCTCTCTCTCTCTCTCCCTCTCTTTCTCTCTCTCTCTCTCCTTTCCTCTCTGAAATCAGTAATAATATGCTATTAAAAAAAATAAACAGCCCTAACCTCAGTGGATAGAGCGTCGGCCTGCAGACTGAAGGGTCCCAGGTTCGATTCTGGTCAAGGGCATGGACCTTGGTGGTGGGCACATCCCCACTGGGGGGCGTGCAGGAGGCAGCGGATCGATGTGTCTCTCTCATCGATGTTTCTAGCTCTCTCTCCCTCTCCCTTCCTCTCTGTAAAAAAAAAAAAAAATCAATAAAATATATATATATTTTTAAAAATAAATCAACCAAGGAAAGCTGTTCCCTGCCACCTCACGAGAAGTCCTCGCTCCGGCTTGTGCAGGGAAGCCATCCAGATCGGGGTGTGGATTTCACCACCCCAGGCAGGGCTTGTTCAGGATGGTTCGGGAGAGGTCATGGCTCTCTGGCCGGTGACCAGTCTCGGACGCGTCCAGCAGGTGCCCGGACCGGGTGGGGGGGGAGGGGGAGGACCGTGCGCCAGGCGGGCGGCGAGCCGGACGAGCCGGTGCCACGTGCACGCGCTCCGTGCCCGCGGCCAGCCTAACCTTCCCTCCCCGTCCTGGGCCCGGGTTCCGGGTTGACACGGCGCTATTTCTGGTCGTGATGACATCCCCGAAGCCTGCCGCCCGCCGCGCCGTGTGGATACAGCACCCGGGGGCCGCGTCCATCAGCGCCCGGAGCGGCGGGTCATGGGACCCAACGGGGTGGGGAGGGCTCCCGGGCCCGGCTCCCCAGGGGAGGAGTCTCTCCATTGGCCATCCTTTCCCAGATGTCTCTGCCCCCACCCGGCCCCTCCTTGCTGCCAGCCTGACATTTCTACATGGCTTTTCTTCTCTTTCTTTTTTAAAAACATATTTTTAATGGATTTTTTTTTTCAGAGAGGAAGGGAGAGGCAGAGAGAGAGAGAGAGAGAAAAACATCCGTGATGAGAGAGAATCAGGGATCGGCTGCCTTCTGCACGCCCCCTCCTGGGCATGGAGCCTGCAAGCCGGGCCTGTGTCCCGCCCGATGGGGAATCGAACGGTGACCTCCTGGTTCCTAGGTGGATGCTCACAACCACGGAGCCACGCTGGCCAGGGCTCTTGAGTCTTTTTTTTTTTTTAATATATTTTATTGATTTTTTTACAGAGAGGAAGGGAGAGAGAGAGAAAGTCAGACACATCAATGAGAGAGAGACATGGATCAGCCGCCTCCTGCACGCCCCACTGTGGAGATGTGCCCGCAAAAGCAAGGTACATGCCCCCGACCGGAATCGAACCTGGGACCTTTCAGTCCGCAAGCCGACGCTCTATCCACGGAGCCACACCGGCCAGGGCTCTTGAGTCTTTTTTATTTTTTTTAAATATATTTTATTGATTTTTTTCACAGAGAGGAAGGGAGAGAGATAGAAAGTCAGAGACATCGATGAGAGAGAGACATGGATCAGCCGCCTCCTGCACACCCCACTGTGGAGATGTGCCCGCAAAAGCAAGGTCCATGCCCCTGACCGGAATCGAACCTGGGACCTTTCAATCCGAAAGCCGACGCTCTATCCACGGAGCCACACCGGCCAGGGCTCTTGAGTCTTTTTTTTTGACGTTCAGCTCCCTTCCCTGTCCACTTGCCTTTGTCTCCACTGGAAAGACAAACAGCCCCGCCCCTCTCGGCTCTCTGCTTTGTGTGCGGGGACTTACCTTCCCTGGAGGGTTAGGCCTCTTCGCTTGTCTCTGGAAGGAAGAAAGAACCCTTCCCAGTGTCGGCAAGAACGCATTGTTCTGTGTGTTATGGCGTCGAGGCTGTTTCGTTTCTCCGTTTTTCATGGCATGGGGAGCTGTGCGGGGTGATAAGGTTGATGTCAGCGGGCTGGCCTGTTTTCTGTGTGTGTGTGTGTGTGTGTGCATGTCCATGTGTGCCTGCGTGTGTGTGATCAGATGCCCGTCCCTGTGATCACTAAGCAATAGGGAAGTCAGACTCAAGTCACAAACGCATCTTTCCAGAGAATGGAGGCCCTTCCCACGCCTCTTTTTTTATTTTTTATACCAGAGGCCTTATTCACACACCGGTGGGGTCCCTCACCCCGGCCTGCGCCCTCTCTCGCAATCTGGGACCCCTCGGGGGGATGTCGGACAGCCGGTTTCAGCCTGATGCCCGCAGCAGGCCCGATCCAGGCAGGAGGGAGCCCCAATCCCCGAAGGCCTGATCCCCGCAGGCCTGATTTCTAAAGGCTCGATCCAAAACAGGAAGGAGGCCCATCCTTGCAGGCAGCCCCGATTCAGCCCGATTCCTGTGCCTGGAGCGTCCGCCACCTGGTGGTCAGTGTGCGTCATGCCAGCTGGTTGCTTAGGCTTTTATATATATAGGTTTTGGTGAATCCTCACCCGGAGGGTATTTCTCTGTTGATTTTTTTTTAGAGCGAGTGGACGGGAGAGGGGAGGGGAAGACAAAGGAAGAGAGAGAAGCATCCAGGAGAGAGAGACACACAGAGACTGGTTGCCTCCCGCACGCTTCCCCGAGCAGGAGGCTGGAGATGGGTGGAGCCCTGCCCTTGGCCGGAACTGAACCCCGAACCCCGCAGGCCCCAGACCGAGGCTCTCTCTCCACGAAGGAGCCCCACAGGCGAGGGCGATACCGTCTTCTTGAAACTTTGCCCTCTGGGCGCGGTCCAGCAGTCCCGGGTGTCACGTCTTACGAAACGCGTCCCCGTGTCTGAGCGAGTTAAAAAGTTAACCATCCACAGATGACGCTGCTGGAATCGGGTGCTTCTTGAGGACACGCTCTCTGCCTCCGGCAGCTCCACGTTGGGTGGAGGCTGCGTCCCTGGGGACCGTCCCTCCCCGGGTGGAAGGCGCCTGACATTTGGGGGAGCTTCTTCCTTCCCTTGGTCCACGTCTGCTTCCTAGGAATATGCAAATCCCCGTTTATTTTCTAATTTTTTTTAAGAAATATACTTGGGCCGAGACGGGTTTGGCTCAGTGGACAGAGCGTCAGCCTGTGGACTGAAGGGTCCCAGGTTCGATTCCGGTCGGGGGCATGGACCTTGCTTACGGGCACATCTCCACTGTGGGGTGTGCAGGAGGTGGCTGATCGATGTCTCTCTCTCATCGATGTTTCTGACTTTGTATCCCTCTCCCTTCTTCTCTGTAAAAAAATCAATAAAATATATTCTTAAAAAAAAAAAAAGAAATATACTTGGAACCTAACCGGTGTGGCTCAGTGGATAGAGCACTGAACCGGCCTTCGGACTGAAGGATCCCAGGTCCGGTTTCAGTCAGGGGCTGTGTGCCTGGGTGGTTGGTGGTGGGCACATCCCCAGTGGGGGGCGTACAGGAGGCAGCTGATGGATGTCTCTCTCTCTCATCGATGTTTCTGGCTCTCTATCCCCTCTCCCTTCCTCTCTGCAAAAAAAGAAAAAAAAATCAAAAAAAAATATTTTTTAAAAAAAGAAATAATCCTTTATTGATGTCAGAGAAGAAGGGAGAAGGAGAGAGAGAGAAACATCCAGGATGAGAGAGAATCATGGACCGGCTGCCTCCTGTAGGACACCCCGCCCCCCTTCCTGGGGATGGAGCCCACCATCCCAGGTCTGTGTCCTGCTGCCTGGGAATGGAACCGTGGGCTCCTGGTTCAAAGGTCAACTGGTACCCCCTGAACCACACCGGCCGGGCACGGTCCCCACCTTTTTCAGGGCTCTCCCCCCCCCAAAGCGCTGTGAGCACAGGACCCGGGGCCACGCCAGCGGCAGGATGGCGGTCGCTGTCTCTGCTGCCTCGGAAACGCGCCCGAGGCTCCGGGAGCCGGGTGCTGGCCCCCGGCTGTGGCCAGAGCCTTGCCCTTGAGTGCCCGTCGCCCGGGCAGCCGTGACGCACGCCGAGAAGCCCACTCGGGGGGAAGGGACGCCCTCGGGGCCCGGTGTTTGCACAGGGGCGCTCGCCGGGGGGTGGCAGATGGTGGGCTGTCACCGAGCCACGCCGACCTGTTTTCCTCTGCACACAGGCCGCTTGCTTCTCTCGACCCTGCGTGCTCCCTCCCGCCAGCTGCCTGGGGGTGCTGATCCAGCCACGGAGGCGCTTGGGGGTGGGGGTGGGGGCCTCCTGGGGGTTCATTCCAAGAGCACCCCCTCCCAGGGTGCTACGTCCCTGAGTCAACCAGCCTCCCAGCCCCTCCCGGGGTCTGTGCTCCTGGTTTTTAAAGGGGCGGCGGATGCACCGCCGTTTACTCGGGAAAACGTGGGGCACGCGCTCTGGTGCCCTGGGGGGGGGGGCAGTGGCTGAAGCCAGACCCTCACTCAGAAAGGAGACGCTGGGAGGCAGAGACACGCAGGCCAGCCCGGCCTGCGTGGTTCAGTGGTTGGCGCCGGCCTCTTACCCCGCCCCAGAGGTCACCATTCCCGGTCCCATTCCCGGTCCAGGCACCTGCTTGGTGTGCAGGCTGCATCCCCATGTCGGGGGGGGGGGGGGGGAGGGGGGGAGAGAGCGTGCAGGAGGCAGCCGATCCTTGATTCTCTCTCATCCTGGACATTTCTCTCCCTCTCTCTCTCCCTCCCTCTCCCTGCCTGACATCAATAAAAATAAAATAACAGGTTTATTTATTTATTTATTTTTAAAGTGGACAATTAGAACAGTTCTTTCTCTCCTGGAGCTGTGTGGCCAAGGACACCCCAAAATATGGGTGTGTCCCCCGCCCCCCCAGTTGGCCATCCCCAGGTAGACGCCGGACAGCGCCCGCTCCACCTGCCAGGAGTGGCCTCTGAGTTTTCGCTCCTTCTTGCGTTTTCCGGCGGCATCGGTGGCAGGAGGCGGCGGGTGACTCAGCAGACAGGAATTGTTTGAATAACAGGCCGGGCGGGCGGGCGGGCAGGCGGGCGGGCGAGGGAGCGAGCTCTCCCACGGCTCCGGCTCCCGGCAAACAGCAGCCTGTCCTTGGGTTTGGGTGACAGACCTCGGGAGACCCGGGCAGCTGCGGTGCCTGCGGGAGGCGCCGGTGGAGGCGGGGAGAGGGGGGGAGGGCGTCTCTTTGCTTCGATTGTTCGCCCTCTGCCTCCGAGGAGGAGGAGAAATGGACACAGACCCAGGCCGGTTCCTGCAGCTACTGGGCAAAGCAGGCTTTTTATGAATGAGGCCGTAGCAGGGGTGGGGTGTGGGGGTGACAGGGGAGCTCCCTGCCATCCAGCTGGGCTTCCGTTGAAAAAACATTGTCCGGTGTGGGTGATTCCGCTCAGACTTTTTTAAAAAATGTATATGTTTTTTATTGATGCCAGAGAAGAAGGGAGAGGGAGAGAGAGAGAGAGAGAAACATCTATGATGCGAGAGGATCATGGATCAGCTGCCTCCTGCATGCCCCCCACACTGGGGATGGAGCCCACAACCCCGGGCCTGTGCCCCTGACCAGGAATCGAACCCTGACCTCCTGGCTCCTAGGGTCCACGCTCCACCCCTGCTGATGGGGGGCAGGGAGGGGTGTCGGGGCCCCTGTCCTGTTGGGAGCTAAGGGCACCCGGCCCCCCCTCATCCCTGCCTCCGCTTCCTGCCGGGGGTGCAGGTAGAGGCCAGGCCTGGCCTTGGCCTGGGTGAACCTCAATCCAAGCAAGTGCCCGGCACGGGGGGTACAGCCTGGTCCCTGCTGCCTGCGTGAGCCCAGACGGGGGCTCTGGTTCCTCACCCAGGACCCATCAGGGCCTGGACACGGCCTTTCTGGGGGGGACCCTCCTGTAGGCAGAGAGCAGAGCACCCCCGACGTAAAGCAAACCCCAAATTAGCAACCCTGACCCCCATTGCTGGCCGCATCTCGGTGCTTTAAGACACCTGCACCCACCCGGCTGGCTGGCGTGGGTCTGTGGTGGAGCGCCAGCGACCTAGGAACCAGGAGGTCAGGGTTCGATCCCTGGCCAGGGCACAGGCCTGGGGTTACAGGCTCCATCCCCAGTGGGGGGCCTGCAGGAGGCAGCCGATCCCTGATTCTCTCTCCTCATGGATGTCCCTCTCCCTCTGCCTTCCTCTCTGTGACATCAGTGGGGGAAAGCCTGGGTTGAGTGGCGGAGCCTCTCTCTCTCTCTCTCTCTTTCTCTCTCTCTCTCTCGCTGGCACGTGCAGGAACGGGATTAAGCGGACAGCCTCTGAGAGGTGCTGCCGGAAGTCCAGGGGAAATCCCTGGCCGGGTTCGGCGTTGTGTAGAGATTAGCCTGCTCCCACGGCTATCTCGTTTCCTGGTCCCGTGGTGGACGTGCGCCGAGAGCAGGGAGGCCATGACCGGGAAATCCGTCCCCTGCCGTTCGCAGGACACAGCCCCCGGGTGGGGTGGGGGTGGCGGTGGGGGTGGGAGGGTGTGGACCGGCCTTCAGCCCCGCCAAGGACTGGCCAGAGTGTTAGGGCCCCCGTGCATGATGGGGAGTGTCACCGAGGGGAGATGTTTAAAGCATCTTGTGGCCTGTGTTCTTCTTTTAATGTTTTTTTTTTTTTAATCCTCACCTCAGGATATTTTTTCCCATTGATCTGGAGAGTGTGGGAGGGGAGGAAGAGAGAAAGAGAGAGAGGGAGAGAGACACATCCATGGGTCGCCTTCCGCACGCCCATGACTGAGAATCAAACCAGGACCTCCTGCCGAAACCGGCTTAGCTCAGCGGATAGAGCGTCAGCCTGCGGACTGAAAGGTCCCGGGTTCGATTCCGGTCAAGGGCATGGACCTTGGTTGTGGACACATCTCCAGTGTAGGGTGTGTGCAGGAGGCGGCTGATCAATGTCTCTCTCCCATCGATGTGTCTAGCTCCCTGTCCCTCTCCTTTCCTCTCTGTAAAAAAATAAATAAAATATAAAAACAAAACAAAATAAAAACCAGGACTTCCTGGTTCAGGGTCCGACACTCAACCACTGAGCCATGCCAACCAGGTGAAGGTTTTTGTTTTGTTTTTTCATGTTTGAGGTCTTACTTGAGGGGGGGGGGGAAGTTAAGGACAAGAAATACAGGTGGTTTGTGAAAGGTGTTTGGGACAGATTGGCACCAGAAACCCAGAGACTGGGGTATTCCCGTGAGAAGCACCGACCAACCAAAGGGAAGGCGGCATTTGTTGGTGAAGAGCTATATACTAAGCAAAGAGTAACATGCTAATGGACCGTACCGTTGCAACGCCCACCAGCCAATCAGGAGTGTGCATGCAAATTAACCCGACAAAGATGGTGGGCTGATTTGCATACGCAGGCACTGAGCAGCCACGGCAGCCGGGGGAAGGGAGACCCATTCTTGCATGAATCTTCGTGCATCGGGCCTCTAGTCTGTTAGCAATAAAAAATAGTTTTTAGGGGAAATAATAAGGTAGCGGGTATCAGGGATAATTAGATCATTCCAACTCCATAACCTTCCATTAATTCTGAAAAATTGAAGCAGAAAGAGTTCCGTTTTCCCTGTCTGTCATGTTTACCTCCCTCCAAAATGTGCGTCCGGCGTGGGGATATGTTGGGAGGAATCATTTTTCTATGTGTTTTTTTTTTTAATGTTGCCAACACCCCAGTTTTGGCATTAAAAGCACAGGGGTCTGAGAATGACGACTCAGCTCTCTAGATTCCTGTGTCTCCCTGCGTCACCAGCACAGGGGACTTAAAAAGCAGATGAACATCCTGGTGGCCGGGTGCTGCTCCTTGCTGAGAGCATCCCCGAAGGGTCCCGGGTTTGACTGACTCCCTGTCCAGGGCACCTACCTCTGTTGCCAGTCTGCTCCCACCACTGCTCCCAGACCGGGTGAGAAGCAACCAGTTCATGCGTTTCTCTCACACTGATGTTTCCCTCCCTTTCTCTCTCTCTCCCGCTACCTTCCTCTCTGAAATCAATAAAAAATATATATATTTTTTAGCCCAGCCATCATAGCTCAGTGGTTGAATGCCAACCTAGGAACCAGGAGGTCACGGTTCGATTCTCAGTCAGGGCACAGGCCCGGGTTGCAGGCTCGGTCCCTCCCCACTGTGGGGCATGCAGGAGGCAGCCGATCCATGATTCTCTCTCCTCATGAGTGTTTCTTCCTCTCACCCTCGCCTTCCCTTTCTGAAATCAGTACAAACATACTTTAGCCGAAACCAGTTCGGATCAGTGGATAGAGCGTCGGCCTGCGGACTGAAAGGTCCCGGGTTCGATTCCGGGCAAGGGGCATGTACCTTGGTGGCGGGCACATCCCCAGTGGGCGACATGCAGGAGGCGGCTGATGGATGTCTCTCTCTCATCGATGTTTCTAACTCTATCCCTCTCCCTTCCTCTCTGTAGAAAATCAATAAAATATATATATTTTAAAAAAACATGCTTTAAATTATAAAGCGGCACCTCGAGATACGAGTTTAATTCGTTCCGTCACCTTGAGGCGTGGGAAACTATGAGACGCTCGAGTTGAGGTAAACGGGTGGGTCGTGTGCAGCCGGCCGATCCTCGCAATGACTCCTATCTCAACTGTGGCTCGTATTTCAAAGCAAAAATCGCTCGTTCGATGGCTCGTATCTCAAAAACCTCGTAGGTTAGGGCGCTCGTATCTCGAGGTACCGCTGTGTGTGTGTGTGTGTGTGTGTGTGTGTGTGTGTGTGTGTGTATATATATATATATATATATATATATATATATATTTTAAGTTAAATTCTGAAAGGAGACATCTCGCTTCCCGATTTTTCCAGACCCAGAGGACGTGATTTCATTCTCCAGCCTTCCTTTGGGTTTCGGCCAGGGTGGGGGGAAAAGGAAGGCGGGCGAAAATATGAGTCCCTCCCGCTCCCTTCCGTCCTGACACTTACCGATAGATCACGCCCGTGGCCGAGTCCCCCAGTGTCAGGTCCCGGCGGGCGTGTCCGGGAGCGTGTCCCAGTGGGAGCGGGGAGAGGGAGAGAGAGAGTGAGAGAAACACTGATGGGAGCCAGGCACGGTGCTGGGCGGCCTCCCACACGCCCCCTCCTGGGCATCGGGCGGCATAACCGTTGCGCCCTTGGGACCTGGGAGAAAGCATCCCTCGACCTGGGCTTGGCCGAGGTCACGGACCCAGGATGCCTTTGGAACAATAGCCGTGGTCCTGAGA
>PVJN01047835.1:0-15842 GCA_004026805.1 Lasiurus borealis
AGGCCTGGGTGTGTGCATTCATATGTGGGAACAGGGGAGCAGGGGGAAGGCTGGGTGTGTGCATTCATACGTGAGAACAGGGAGCAGAGGGAAGGCCAGGTGTGTGCATTCATATGTGGGAACAGGGAGCAGAGGGAAAGCTGGGGTGTGTGCATTCATATGTGAGAACAGGGAGCAGAGGGAAGGCCCGATGTGTGACCAGCTTTGCTTCCGTTGCCAGCGTGAAGCAGCACGAGCGCTACGGCCAGCTGACCCTGGTCAACTCCACCGCGGCCGACACGGGCGAGTTCAGCTGCTGGGCGCAGCTCTGCACCGGCTACGTCTGCACGAAGGACGAGACCAAAACTGGCTCCACCTACATCTTTTTCACAGGTAAACGCTTCGCCGAGTCCGCGCACTCTTCAAGTGCGTGGACTTGCTCAGGGTAAGGGTCCCACTGTGTGCTGAGTATCAATAATGAGGGTTCCAGCCCTCCCCATCCTCAGGGCCTGGGCTCCGTGCTTTCCATCCATTAGTTCTGGAAAGTCTCACCTGCCCTGCAGAGCGAGTACTAACATCATTCCATTTCCTTTCCCAGTGGAAAAGTTGAGCGTTAGAGATTAAATAAGTTCTTAAAGTCATACTATAAGGCAGTGGTTCTCAACCTTCCTAAGGCCGAGACCCTTGCATACAGTTCATGTGGTGGTGACCCCCAACCATGAAATGTTGCTACTGTTATGCACCGTGATGTAAATATCTGCATTTTCCGATGGTCTCAGGCGACCCCTGTAAAAGGGTCATTCAACCCCCAAAAGGGTTGCGACCCACAGGTTGAGAACCGCTGCTATAAGGCATGCCTGTTGTCTGAATTTGAACCCAGGACAGTCTGACTCCAGAGTTTGTACTTGACATTGCCCAATATGCTCGCCACTGGCTATTTCCATTTAAATGGGAATTAACATTAAACAAAATTTAAAACTCAGTTTCTCTGTAACTTTTACACGTCTCAAAGGCTCCATTGCCACGTGTGGCCGGTGGCTGTCCTAGTGATGACGTGACAGAGAACATCTCTGTCCCTGCAGAAAGCCGGCTGTCACCTTGGAGTCACATGCTCTCCTATCTGTGAAGGCCTTTCTGGAACCCCCGCAGTCCTAGGATGCCTGGCCAGAGGCCTCTTTGTATTTGTTCTCGGGGGTGCTGAGAGCTGAGGGTTGAGGGGCTGGACCCCCAGAGGGGGTGGTCCTGAGTCTCCAGCCCCAGTCCCTGAGCCTGGGCCAGGTGCCTGAGAAGGTGCCGGTCAGAGTGAACTCGCCTCCCCGGTAGCGCCAGGTCTGGCCTTGCCGGCGGAATTGCACTGGGAGGAGCAGGCATTGCAGAGGAGGTTGCAGCCCCCCCCCCCTCCTCTTGAAGGAGGGAATGGGGTTCCCCAGGGCTCAGCGGTCAGGGCCAGCTTTCAGGGCCTTAGAGAGGCCATCCCCGGTGAAGTCAGAATTCTTCCATTTTTTACAAAAAAAAAAAGGATTTCAGAGAGGAAGGAAGGAGGAGAGAGAGATAGAAACACCAGTGAGAGAGAATCATTGATCGGCTGCTTCCTGCCCGCCCCACACTAGGGATCGAGCCTGCAACCCAGGCTTGTGACCTGACCAGGAATCGAACTGTGACCTCCTGGTTCACAGCTTGACGCTCATCCACTGAGCCAGGCCAGCGGGGCCGGAGTTCTTTCTTGGTGTCCTAGGCAGGCACTTCCAGGAGTTTGGTCCTCTTCCGGAACTCATCTGCCTTTCAGGCCTTATGCAGTGGTTCTCAACCTTTCTAATGCCCAGACCCTTTAATACAGTTCTTCATGTGGTGGTGACCCCCAACCATACTTCATAACTGCAATTTTGCCATTGTTATGAATTATAATGTAAATACCTGTGTTTTTCTATGGTCTTAGGCGAACCCTGTGAAAGTGTCTTTCGACCCCCATAGGGGTCGCGACCCACAGGCTGAGAGCCACTGCCTTAGTGATTTAGGCCGATGACTCAAATGGCCTGAGGCCCTGGCCATTGATGAGGCTTTAACGAAATCTCATCATAGATAATCCCTTCTCCTCCAGAGAGCACGCTCCTGGCCCCGGAGGCCCATGGATCTCATTTCACTTCCAAATGCCCCGGGAACGCATAGAAGCTGCTTTATTGTCTCTGTGTGAGAGATAATGACATGGACGCTGGGACTCGGAGGGCAAGGTGACCTGTGCAGTGTTTCAGGGGCTTCCAGAGGCAGAGACTCCAGCCCTGTGTGTCTGGTCCAGGATCCAGTGTTCTAACTGCCCTGACCCGTTTCGAAGACCAGATGATGGACTGACTGATGGGCAGACACATAGGCACTAGCTAGCATCACTGGCGTTTTCCAATTGTTCACAGACAATCCCTGCTGATCCCTATTCTGGAATGTTCTGCGCAGAAAGCCCGCGTGCCTGTGTGTTACACCGCCCTGGGGAGCCACGGTGGGAAAGGCACCTCTGGGGAACCAGGGCCTCTTATTTGGATGAGGACTGATTGCACATTTCACGTGACAGAATGAGACTTTGAGACTCTTCTGCCACAGCTAGCCCCATGGTGTCTTCCCAAAACATGGGTTTTTGAGCGGGGATTTCTGCACTGAAGCCCTCCCTGGAGCAAAGTGTCCTATTCAGAGTCCTGGGCTCTCTCAGAGTTTGAGAGGCAGGCCTTCTCCCCGAATTCAGGGAAGCCCCTTTGCGAATCAAAGGAACACCCCCAAATTCGCGTCTATTTCAACATAAGTATTATGTTGAGCATTGACTGATGAACCAGGAGGTCACAGTTCGATTCCTGGTCAGGGGCACTTGCCCGGGTTGCAGGCTCGATCCCCAGGAGGGGGCGTGCAGGTGGCAGCCAATCAGTGATTCTCTTTCATCATTGGTGGTTCTGTCTCTCTCCCCCTCTCCCTGCCTCTCTGACCTCAATCAAAAAGCGGGAAAACAGAGTGTGTGTGACCCAAAGTGTCATAGCACTTTCTCAATCCTCAACACCCAATGAAGAGGCCAGTATATACAGTGGTACCTCGAGATACGAGTGCCCTCACATACGAGATTTTTGAGATACGAGCCGTCGAGCGAGCAATTTTTGCTTTGAAATACGAGCAACATTTGAGATAGAAGTCATCACTCAGATCGGCCGGCTGCACACGACCCACCCAGTTTACTGCGACTCGGGCGTCTCATAGTTTCCCACACCTCAAGGTTACGGAACGAATTACACTCGTATCTCGAGGTACCACTGTATAGGGTTTAGCCGTTTGCTCAGGCCGGGCGAGCCTGCAGACCCAGCAGGGGCTGTGATGCGCGCTGAGGCTCCGCTGCTGGCTCTGGGTCCCCTCGGCACAGCTGCTCTCCCTCCGCCCTCCCAGAGAAGCGCCTGGCACTCATGTTCGCGTGTCCCCTGGAGCTGGACGGCAAACACTGTGAGGCTTCCTTTTGATTGTTGGTAATGTGTGCAGTTTGTGTGTTCATTTGTGCAGTTGTCACATATGCCATTTAATCTTGTCCAGGAGGCGCTCATGTGTTTTCCCTCCTAACTTTTTATTGAAGTATAACAAAGAAAAGCACACACATCACAGCTAGACAGCTCAATAAATTACCCTCAAGCCACACGTGACCGCCGCTACCAGCTCCAGGAGGGGGAACAATCACTGAAAATAGTCCTTTCTCGTGGCAAAGGGCTTGGGTGTCTTTATGTGTCGTGAAACCACACGAAGGAGCACTTTTACGGAGTTGGTAATCATTGGGATTTTAGTTTCTAGCCTATTTAGTTTGGAAACGAAATTTTCGTGTGTTTGGTTTTCTTAAAATAGTATTTCTTATCTGCTCACGTAGATGCGAACGCATTTGCCAGGGGCCTGTGTCACCTACAGTTCTTTGACCTTTAGCATACTTGTTTCTGGGTCGATGGAATGTACTGATTACAAGGGAGAACGTTTTCTGTTTGCTAAAGCAACCGATGTGGTCGCTTCTTTCCAGAGCATGGCCAGGGAAAGACCACATTTTTGTTTTCTCAAATTCTGATGGTTATCCTACTGGCGTTGCTCGCTGGTTCGGTTTTCTCTACAAACCCTTAACACAAAGGTCGCTTCTAAACCTTACAGTCCTCAGCTCCTTAAATGTTTTGGCCAAAAAAAGGCATCTTGAATACTGACGTATTTTCTGGCATATAAGACGACTTTCATTTTTTTAAAAAAATATATTTTATTGATTTTTTTACAGAGAGAAAGGGAGAAGGATAGAGAGTTAGAAACATTGATGAGAGAGAGACATCGATCAGCTGCCTCCTGCACGCCCCCCTGGGGATGTGCCCACCACCAAGGTACATGCCTTTGACCGGAATCGAACCTGGGACCCTTTACTCCGCAGGCCGACGCTCTATCCACTGAGCCAAACCGGTTTCGGCTAAGACGACTTTTTAACCCAGGAAAATCTTCTCAAAAGTCGGGGGTCGTCTTATACGCTGGGTGTCGTCTTACAGGGCGAGTCTATACAAAACTCTGTATTTTAACTGGAAAAGTTGGGGGTCATCTTAGACGCCCAGTCGTCTTATACGCCGGAAAATATGGTATCTATTCTAGATTCTTGTCTTTACAATTGGGGATGACATAGCCACGGCCACGCAGAACTGCTGCTTGTGAACGCAGGGTTTTGCTCCTTGCCTCAGCCTGGAAGTCCGCTTCTCAGAAAGAGGCAGGAGCCCCCAGAGCTGATAGAAAACCCAGAAAAGATAAGGCCTCTTTGCACCATGGCATGCTCTTGCTTGACCTCTGTCAGAGCCAGGGGGAGGGAAGGACCCGCATGTTAATGGCAAAGAAGTCTCCATGCAGCCCTTTGATGATGATTCCAGGAATTCTGTCCCCGACCTAAAACCTCACATGGGCTGCCGCACAAAGAAGGGAGGGGGAGGAGAAAGCCAAGAATAATTGGTTGTTTCAGGAATATTCCAGGAAAAACAGGGGAAACAATTGAACAAGTGTTGGGGTGTAATTAAGTTAAATGGTTTCTCTTAATGATGATAATATCCTCCCATCTCGTATAGAAAACAAAAGATCTAGCGTGCCGTGCCAAAAACAAACAAAAAATTAAACCTCAACTCAGAGTCCTTTGTACGAAGGAAAGTCGGGGCAGACCAATCCTCATTTCTGTAAGACAAAAAAGCCATTGTTTCCTCATTTCTGTAAGGTAAAAATGCCGTTTTCTTCTCATTTCTGTAAGGTAAAAATGCTATTTTCTCCTCATGTGTATAAGATAAAAAAATATATCATTTTCTGTGCTTAACACACAGAGTGACTGCAGAGGAAACAGGGGTATAAGAACCTGGCTGGAGGTCCCCAGCCCTGAGGCAGCCAAGCTGAGCTCAGAACCTGAGGTTAGCGGTAGCGGTTTCCTCATCTGTCTCTTCTCCATTCCCTTCCCGTGGGCCTTGGCAGGAATGCGGTGCCCTGGGCCGGATTCTCAGGGGAGCTCTGCTGTGCTGGGATTGCCTCCAGCAGCCCTTCTGGAGCAGGTCCTGGGGCTAATTCTCCAGAGACAGAGCGGGTTATTCCCAGGACTGGAGGCCGCTCTGACCGCATGGAGATCAGTCTCCTCCCCTGCTTTCCCTCAGGGAGTAAGCCGTGGGCCTGATTTAGGCTTGAACTAAGACCTATTTTATTTCCCTTAAGGGGATGGGAAATCATAGCATCCTTCTTCCGAAAGGGGGACATCGTTTAAAAATAGCTCTCTCCGCTCCCAAGGACTCAGTCTGCTGAGTGTATTGTCAGTCCCCGCTCATCTTTGTGCCCTGGCGTCGAGGATCCATCCAGCGTTCTTTGCCTGGTTCCTCCAGAACCAATAAATGCCCGTGTCCCTTGCTTTGCAGAGAAAGGAGAGCTCTTTGTGCCTTCCCCCAGTTACTTTGATGTCGTCTACCTGAACCCGGACAGGCAGGCTGTGGTGCCCTGTCGCGTGACCGTCCTGTCGGCCAAAGTCACGCTCCACCGGGAATTCCCGGCCAAGGAGATCCCGGCCAACGGGACGGACATCGTTTACGACATGAAGAGAGGCTTTGTGTACCTGCAGCCTCATTCTGGCCACCAGGGCGTGGTCTACTGCAAGGCGGAGGCGGAGGGCAAGTCGCAGATCTCTGTCAAGTACCAGCTCCTCTATGCAGAAGGTAAGCGTGTTTCCCACCAGTGCCGACATGTCAGTGGCCTCCAGCTAGCTGCTCAGTAGCAGGCCCTACTGGTGTTTTTTTTTTGTTTGTTTTTGTGTTTTTTTTAGAGAGAGGAATAGAGAGTTAGAAACATCGATGAGAGAGAGACATCCATCAGCTGCCTCTTGCACGTCCCCTACTAGGGATGTGCCCGCAACCCAGGTACACGCCCTTGACCGGAATCGAACCTGGGACCTTTCCGTCCGCAGGCCGACGCTCTATCCACCCAGCCAAACCAGTTTCGGCAAGCCCTACTGTTCTTAATGGCTCCTTTATTGCACCACTATTTCTAGAATGTTCTCCTTTCTGGTCTGTGACCATGACCTTCAGATGACCCCCTGGCAGACCTTTTAGCCTCCTGCCCTAATCACAAGGGAGATGGCTGGGCCTGGGGAGTTTGGCGTGCCGACCCCCTCAGGACCACCGAGGCAGAGAAAGAGACGGCTTTAAAGAATCCGAAAGGGGTGGGATGGAGGCGGGCTGGTCCTCACTGGGAGAGGCGGAAATGGGACACCTGTGTCCAAAGAAGAGAAGGTGCCTGTGGGCTTGTCTTCAGTGTCGCACGCGTGACGTTCACCTCCCGTTCCCCGTCCCCTGCTTCGTGCCAGTTCCCAGCGGCCCTCCGTCCACCACCATCTTGGCCTCCTCAAACAGAGTGAATGGCGGCGACGACGTCAGTGTCCTCTGCACGGTCCTCGGGGAGCCCGACATCGAGGTGGAGTTCAGGTGGCTCTACCCCGGCCAGAAGGTGAGCCCTCGCCCTCACTCAGCCAGTGTCCAAGTTCAGGTTCGTCTCCCTCTTCCCCTCCCGCCCCTGATGGAGACCTTAGCTTACGCGGTGCAGTAATAGTGTGGGATTAAGGTAAGTGCCGGGGCTTGCTGATCTGTCTTCTAAGACAGCGGTCCAAAAGGTGCCGTGAGGCCAGAGATGTTTTAAAATAGACCTCCCGTAAAAGCAGCGGCAGCTTATTCTTCAGCCGCGGCGCGTGCTCTGCTCACTGACAGAGACAGCTCTGCTGCCAGCGCGGAACGATCCCTTTGTCGCCAGAGGAGATCTGGCCTCCTGAGATGCGCTCAGTGGCCAGCACCCTTCTGGCTCTCTAGGCCGCAACTGGTGGAAAACAGCTCTCCCTGGAGAAGGGCGTTTTCCGGCCTTCTGGTTCATATATACTTGCTTTTACACCAGCGGTTCTCAACCTGTGGTCGCGACCCCTTTGGGGGTCGAACGACCCTTTCACAGGGGTCGCCTAAGACCATCGGAAAATGCTGATGTTTACATCATGATGCATCACAGTAGCAACATTTCATGGTTGGGGGTCACCACCACATGAACTGTATGCAAGGGTCTCGGCCTTAGGAAGGTTGAGAACCACTGTTTCACACACTTGTCACAGAGTACATTAATGATTTTCTACAGAGATTTTTTTTTAAATATATTTTATTGATTTCTTACAGAGAGGAAAGGAGAGGGATAGAGAGAAACATCAATGTCATGAGAGAGAGAAATTGATCAGCTGCCTCCTGCACGCCCCCCACTGGGAATGTGCCCGCCACCAAGGTACATGCCCTTGACCCTTCAGCCCGAAGGTCGACGCTCAACTGGTTTTGGCAACAGACATTTCTTTTCCATGGCTAGTTATTATCGTACAAGCAGAAGGGGGATTAACGGAGGTAGGCGATATTACCGCTGGTAAGCTAATCCAGAAAGTGCTACGCTCTTATCCCCGGATTTAGAGGAAGTCTCTCTAAGGTGACCATGTGACGTCCTGGGAATAGGGACTTACGTCATTCAGGACATCACAATTGTCCAGCCCTGGTACAGCTGTCCCCCCCCGGCACGTTCCACTTACCAGCCTTCTCTTCCTCCCAAATCTACACCCCGGGGAGCTTTTGTTCACTTGCATGGGGAGGGCCTTGGGCTCTTTGGACCAGAAATTCTGTAAATGAGAACCAGTGAGCGAGGGTGGACGTGGGCAATGCAGAGAAGGGTGGAAAATTCCATCTACGTCTTTTCGAGTAATGCCAGGTCTAACTCCTCCGAGTTCCAATTCCAAAAGAATCAAGCCTTTATTCAGTAGAAATTTACTAACGAGCCCGGCCGGCACGGTTAAGCGTCGACCTATGAACCAGGAGGTCATGGTTCGATTCCCGGTCAGGGCACAGGCTCTGGTTGTGGGCTCAATCCCCAGCATGGGTCGTGCAGGAGGCAGCTGATCAGGGATTCTCTCTGTCCTTCTCCCCTCCTTTCTGAAATAAATGCAAATATATATATATATATATATATATATATATATATATATATATATATATATATATATATATATTTTTTTTTACAGAGAGGAAGGGAGAGGGATTAATTAGAAACAACGATGATAAGAAAAACATTGACCAGCTGCCTCCTGCACACCCCCTACTGGGGACGTGCCTGCAACCAAAGTACATGCCCTTGACTGGAATTGAACCTGGGACACTTGAGTCCATAGGCTGACGCTCTATCCACTGAGCCAAACCGGTCAGGGCCAAATATATATATATTTTTAAATTTTACTAAAGAAAGAGGCAGAGAGAGTCAACCGCGTAATAAAACCCCAGACTGTGTTTTGAAAAAAACCATTCGCTGGAAATGACGATGCAGAGCAAAAGCAGCCCTGGACCTTGCAGACCGGTCTTGGCTAAGCACGGCCCAGCGCTGAGTGGCTGGGACCTGTACATGTCTGTGTGTCGTTCCATAGGACGAGAGGCCCGTGACGATCCAGGACACCTGGAGGCTGATCCACAGAGGCCAGGGCCACACCACCAGGATCTCGCAGAGCGTGCTGACAGTGGAGGACTTTGAGACCATTGACGCGGGCTATTACATTTGCACGGCCCAGAACCTCCAAGGACAGACCACAGTGGCTACCGCGGTCGAGTTTTCCTGACGCGGGAAACCACGCGCCGTGGACCACCGGAGAGCCCACGTGGGCACGCCCGCAGCCCGGCCTTCTTGGGACGCGTGCTTTGCAGAGGCTGACGTCCAGCGCCAGACCCCCGTCCCCGCACCTTGTGAGTACGACCCAGGCACCCACACACACACACGGGAAGTCGCCCGGTCTAACGACAGACGTGTTCACTCCTCGGACAGAAAGCATGTCTTTCGAGTGCTTACCTTACATATGTGTATATGCGTTTCTGTGGTTTTTCTACTCGGAGAGCCTATATGGGAACAGCTTTATATAATCGTCTCTACTCAACGAGCAAGTTTTTTTGTAAAATAAACTTAAAACTGGGCTAAGTGCTCGTGTTTTAGGATGGCAGAAGGCCTCGTTGGTAGTGATGTTTGGGTTAACTTTCCATTTGCTTTCCGCCGCCATCCACGAGCCTCTGAAAATGTAGTGACTACATATGGACTATGATAGAAAAGTATCCAAAAAAAAAAAAAAAATCATAGAAACTTGCTTTTTATTTAAAAAAAAAAAGGCTGCACTCAGAAGTAAGTCGTTCTAGAGGAAAGATTTACAGCATGTTTAATTCTCAATATAAAATAGGTCTGCAGATTAAGGAAAATGCAACTTCATTTAGACCTTTTCTTTAGCATCTGCAAACATATGTAGACCATAGTTTTCTCACCTGAAAGAGCGGACAGTGTTCAAAACAGTCCATAGTTATTCCTCCAACACACACAGCTCTGAGTTGAGGAAAGAAAAGCTTCGCTCTCAGTCCAGCCTGTGAGCCGGTCTGCAGCACCAGCCAGGTCTGCGGGTGCAGGGGGGCTCCTGGGAATGACTGAGGCGGAGAACCAGCCCCGGTGCCCGGGCTGGGACAGGGGCGGGAAGCTGGCAGCACCTGGCAGAGGGAAGCATGTCACCGGCCGCATTCTTACATGAAATACCCAGCACTGTTTATTCCATCTGGGTAAAAACACACGTTGCTGCGTTACAGACCGAGCACAGTGACCGTGTTCACACGTCCGTATACCATGCGATGTGCTGACACTGTGCATCCTACGTGAAACATTTGGTTGGCAAACCATCTTCGGGTTCTCGGTTTTGCTTCCTGCCTTCCCTTCTCTGAAGACACTTTATATACTAACCGTGTGTAAGCCCGATTCCCCCAGACACCTAAAGAGCGCAGAGGAGGAGAGCAGGGACTGGCACGAGATCGGCCGGGTGCGGACAGCGGCTAACGGCAAGGCGCACGACGGGAGGGGGTAAGCAGAGCGCGATCTCAGCAGGTGGCCGCGGGCCCGTCCCGTGTGTCAGAAGCGCACACACGCACGGAGGGTCACATGCACGGTACATGAGTGAAGCTCAGACTTGAGGCACAATCACGAATAATTAGAGGAAAAAAACGAAACAAACCACCATGCAGCATGACTATTAACCTGCTCTGAAGTGTACATGTAAGGGTGACCCAAATACCCCCTCCCCCTAATATGCTGAACCTGTTCTTACCATGGGGGCTGTTTGTACAGCCATCGACGTCAGCAATGCCGATGAGTGAAAACTGACTCCACCATGTGGACACAGGCAGGGTGGGGGGTGAAGGGGGGGTGAGTCACAGGGCATCCTTCCACCTCCCCCGAAGGAAGAGAACCGGGGAGGTATGAGGGAAGCAAACGCAGCCGGAGGAGAGTCCTCGGGCAGGAAAAGCCACGTTTTCTCTGCGTGAGCTGGCCGTGCTGCCTTCCCTGGGGCGGGAGGCCTCCTCACAGGATGCTCCCCGAGCACTTGGCGTTATCGCCAAGGAAATGCCATGTCGTTGGTGTCTAGGGCCTCCTGGCCATCGCTGAACCCGGACTCTGCCTTTCTCAGTTCCTTCTGGGGTTTCCCCAGGCTGGTACCATCAGCTCCGGGCTGCGGCTTCCGGGGAGGGGGTGTGAGCACCTGGAGGAGGAGCGGACGCCTCGCTCTGTGTCCCAGAGAAGAGGAGGAAGGAGGTAGGAGGCCTCTGTGGCTCTAGCTGAGGGTGGGAGGGAGGCAGGAAAAGGAGGAGGCGAGGATGGGGGAGAAGACAACAGCTGACATCGCTGAGGACACAGTAAAGGTGAGGCGGGAGCACTGCATGGCTGCCGCCCTTTCCTTTAGACAGAGTCTTAGAAACATGGGGGCTTTACCTTGGCCCCTAGCCTGAGAGAATGGTCGCGGTAAAATGTTAGCTTCACGTGGGAACGTTAACACTCTACAGCAGTGGTTCTCAACCTGTGGGTCGAGACCCCTTTGGGGATCGAACGACCCTTTCACAGGGGTCGCCTAAGACCATCGGAAAATGCAGATATTTACATCACGATGCATCACAGTAGCAACATTTCATGGTTGGGGGTCACCACCCCATGAGGAGCTGTATGTAAGGGTCTCGGCCTTCGGAAGGTTGAGAACCGCTGCTTTAGACAGAGTTTTAGAAAAATGGGGGCTTTACCTTGGCCCCTAGCCTGAGAGAATGGGTCACGGTAAAACGGGAACGTTAACTCTACAGGAAAAAGCAGACAGGTCTTGCTCGTTTTCACTGACCTGGCTGAACGCTGAAAGAATGCCAAGAAACTTCCAAAGGGTACAGATGTGGAGCCGTCGAGAGGTTTCCTGTCACTCCCCACCCCATCCACCCTGTGTCAGAGCGCGGGGCGGAGGGGGTGGCCGGGAAAGAGTCACCTTTCAAGCAGCCTTTGCGCTTCCCTCTACTGCAGCGGTTTTCAACCTGTGGGTCGAGACCCCTCTGGGGGTCGAACGACCCTTTCACAGGGGTCGCCTAAGACCATTGGAAAATGCAGGTATTTACATCACGATGCATCACAGTAGCAACATTCCACGGTTGGGGGGTCACCACCCCATGAGGAACTGTATGCAAGGGTCGTGGCCTGAGGAAGGTTGAGAACCGCTGCTCTACGGCTTTGCTTTCTGCAGAGACGCGTGCACTGACTCCGCCGGTCAGCGCAGACCCAGAAACACCCCGCTTTGACTTGGGGGACACAGCAAAGGAGGCAGCGTCGGACACGGGACTCTGGCTACATCCCTTTTATTCACCCCTCCCTCCCACCCCCCGCAACCCCGCAAATAAAAATCACAAGAAGGTGCCTGTGGCAGAGAACATTATAAAGGTTATAAATCTTTATCGCAAGAGGCCCCTGAGAGTTTTCCCCCTTATGCTTACGTGAGAAAGGCAAGGTTCTGTAAGTGCTTTGTGCAAATGTCCGTGCGGATGGCGGCCGGCACCCCGGGGGAGGCGCCTCCCGGCCAGAGAGCCGCGCCTTCCTCCAGAGCCCCGGTCCCCCGAGGAGCCGGCGCAGAGAGGTCCAGACTTTCCAGTTGTCGGAGGGGGGCGGCAGGGACACCCCGGCCCCCGAGGCTCCTGATCCCCGGACCCCACGCGGGAGGGTCAGCCCGGCGGTGGTGGCGGCGGACGGACCGGTGGGACGGCGGTCTCCGACACAGTCTCCCGCTGGCCGCGGCGGCGTCATCTGGGCGACACGCTGGGGCTGGGGAAGGAGCCCGAGTTGCGGGGCGACTGGAAGGGGATGGCGGGGGACGTGGGCGAGCGGTCGGAGCCGCACAGGTCCCCGTTGTGCAGCTTCCACAGCAGCTCCTCGTTCTCCATGGACAGGCGCTTGTTCACCTTGGACTCCTTCTCCAGCCACTCCTGCAGGGTGGCCTGCTCGGTGGACAGCTGCCTGGAAGACACACAAAAGAGAGGCAGGAACCGCCTGGATTTTATTTGTATTCATTTCAGAGAGAGAGAGAGAGAGATATCAATGATGAATCATGGATCAGCTGCCTCCTGCACGTCCCCTCCGGGGATCAAACCTGCAACCCAGGCCTGTGCCCCGACCAGGACTCGAACCGTGACCTCCTGGTTCATAGGTCAATGCTCAACCGCGCCGAGCCACACCAGCCAGGCATGGGCCTGCATTTCTAAACGGTGTTACCTGAAGCACATTTCTCCGGCCTTTCTCAATGTGAGGGTCCAGGAAATGGCCCCCATGTGGAGTAAAAGGCAGTGCTGCCAGGGCCACAGGGCCCGGGTACTGGCTGCCCACGGAGCCCAGGAAATGGGAGCCCGAGAGAACACTGCCCTCTGGGGCCAAGGTCACAGGAGGCTCCGTGACGCCCCCTCAGATCATCTCCATGTCACGGGATGGTCCTGTGTGGGCAGCTCCCCACTGGGTGCTGGGATGCTCCTTCTCTGAAGGCATCTCGGCATCACTCTGCCAGGGGCTCTGGGTGGGTGGGGGGAGCGGCTGGCCTGCTTAGGTCTCAGCATCCAGCCCAGCCCCCCCAGCCAGGCCCTGAAGTGCTACCATCATTTTCCCCGAAGATACCCGCACCTGCTCCCCTTCCCTCTGCCATCCCGTTCCCAGGAACCACCGGGGATGGGGGGAGGAGGAGGGGTGAGGTTCAGTGACCCCACACGTAGGAGGAAGGGGAGATGGGAGAACCGGGCCGTGTTCTCTACCTGGAGATGGCGATGTGCTTGTCGATCCGGGCTCTCAGCTCCTCGTTCTCCTGCTGGCACCGCTTCAGCTTGTCCACCAGCGCCGTGTTGTTGTCCTCCTGGGGGGGCGGACAGGCAGCCCGGGTGAGACGTTAAACATGGACACAGAGCCCTCGTTTCCCCTCCTGGCACGTTCCTGGCCCCGGCACCCCCTGGCGAGGTCTAGCCAAGGCAGGTTTAGTTGGACAGTGAAATGCCTATTCTGTGGACACACTGCAAAGCAGAACCTGAAGCAGCAATGCAGAGCATCTAGGTCAAGCTTATTAAACGTGTGGCTGGCGGGCTACATGCCTCGTCCTCCTATATAATAAAGAGGTGATACGCAAGTTGACCCTCATGCCCTCACAAGATGGCTATCTACGACCAGGCCGGCAGGGGGGTTAGTGAGAGACGACCAAATGACTGAAAAGCAAGCTGTGTGGGGCAACCAGGCCGGTAGGAGGTGGGGCAGTTGGGGGAGACCAGGCAGGCAGGTGAATGATTAGGAGCCAGTGGTCTAGAATTTTGAGAGGGATGTCCCCCTCTGTTGGTCTGGTCGCCCCCAACTGCCCTCCCCCACATCCACGGGCCTAGTCGCCTCATGCAACCTGCTTTTCAGTCGTTTGTCATCCCTCACTAACCCCCCTGCCGGTCTGGTCATAGGTAACCATCTTGTGAGGGCATGAGGGTCAATTTGCATATCACCTCTTTATTATATCCAACTGCTGGTTTAAACTGGCGGTTGGACATCCCCCAATTGGAGAGGGTCCCGGATTGGAGAGGGTGCAGGCCGGGCTGAGGGGAGCCCCTCCCTCCTGCATGAATTTCATGCACGGGGCCTCTAGTTTATTATAAACGAGGCATGCAGCCCACCTGCCACGAGTTGGACTTGATCTAGCTATATTTTTTAAAAAAGGCATTGTCAGATTTCAAGAACCACTTGAACAATGAACACAAGGGGTGACTGAGTTGGTCTATGTCACGCCGTTTTAGAGGTTTCCCCCCAAACTCCCCAAGAATGGGGTGTCCTGACCTGGGCAACTGTGGGAACGTGCCTCTTGGATTCAAGGTGGTAAAACAGCAGCGGCCAGACACAGGCCTGCATTTGTCAAGCGTACCAGCACTTCCCATGGTCGTTTTGCAAAAAATAAATTCCTACGTTCGATGAAAACTCTGAGGCCAACAACAGGTCCCCGCTCTGGGCGATGTTTACCGGGGCCTTAAACATGGCGTCCTAGCTCCTCTTCGGCATCTGTTGACCTCTCAGCAGCTCCACAGAGCAGCCATTTACAAACGAGCGTCCAGTGAGAGAGACGCCAGGACAGAGCCTCCCCGCTCGGTTCAACTGCAGGCACATTTGGCTCCTCACTGGCCTGCCCAGGCTCCACTTACAAAAAAGACCCAGCGATCGGTTGGGCGGTTAAAGGATAAAACCCCAGAAGACATTTAACACGTTGAAGCGCTGATGACATCCCGGAGCACCTTCTAAAGGTCAGACTGTGTTACCTGCTCAGGAGATGCCATCACAGCGCGGTCACAGCCAATTCTAAGTCCCTGTCATTGTACCGTCCGCCGACCCTACTTTGATTACGGCTCTTAGTGTGGGATCCTATTGTTCTTAACACATGGTATCATCCAGAAAACGCTCCGGACAAGCCAGCCCAATGAAATAACGCCCTATAAAACCAGACCAGCATGTAAGAAAAGGGGGGCCTGGAACATCAGTTCTCTGCCCGAGAGCTGCCAACTCAATCTCACTCACAGCCTCCACAGTGCGTGCTATTTACCCCACGGGTTCATCTCATTAAGGCACAGCTTTTAGCCCATTCTGAGTCACAGGAAGCGAGGCGAAGAACTTCCGTAGCCAGATTCCATTGCTCCACGGTGACTGATCCCCATGTCTAACTTTTGGGGGCACCCAACACTTGCCCAGAGTTGGAGAAACATCTAAATACTGTTTGACATGATTTGCAAATTCTTCCCAGGAGGGGAAGATGCACAGACCCCTGAAAGGGGAGCCGGGTTCGTTAGCTGTGGGTTTTCCAAGGCCCCCATGCTGCTTTACCTGTTCCTTGAGGAGGAGGAGGAGGAGAAGGAGGAGGAGGGGAAGACTGAGGAGCAGGAGGAGGAAGAGGGGAAGGAGGAGGAGGATGAAGAGGAAGAGGGGAAGGAGGAGGAGGA
>PVJN01047836.1:0-16160 GCA_004026805.1 Lasiurus borealis
GTTAATTAATCAGGGAATCAGCAAGAAGTTAATAAAAACAACAACACAGCAGTTTAAACATTTCCAGCTTGAAAGAGCAGACAAATAAATACCTAGATGACCAGGGAGACTGAAATGAATGGGTGTGAAGGAGGGACCGGTTGTACCTGAAGGGTATGCTAGCCAGCAGCTGGTGTGTCATTGAAAAGAAACCTGATGACCTATTTTTGCCCATTTCACAACTCAATGTCAGTTTTCTCCCAACTTACTTATATCAACACATTTTTTAAGAACAGTAATCATACCACATATGCTATATAACAAGTTGCTTTTTTAAATTTAATAGGAAGCAGACATCTTTTCATGGCTGCATCGGGTATATTTTCTTGACCACTGTGCAGACTCTAAAGGGCTTCTCGGGCGGGTCCTTGGAGTCATGTGTGTGACATGAATATGTCCCACGTGTAAGTTACTTTATTTTATTGCATTGGAAACCACTCCAAACCTAGTGACTCAACACAGCAAGTCCCAGTTCTTCCGAACCATGGTTTCCACAGCTCCTTTTGATCTATTTCTGGGTGGTTTCTCATTCTGGCTCATGCAAGTCGTGTGGTAAATACCCTTGTCCATGTCCCTTTGTGTACCTGCTTGGCTATTTCTGAAAGACAGATTCTGAGAAGTGGGTTTGGTCTTTGCATTTTTGCCCTCTGAAAGCCTATAAGGCTTTAAACTCCAAGAGAAAGAGCTTTTGGCTAAGTCCCTTGCCTTTTATCCATTCAACAATCTACCCCCGCCCCCTCCCCAGGCTGCCTCTCTAATAATACTTCCTTTCTTTAGATCTTAAACTGTAGCTACATCATTACTAGGTGTTCAGTCAGTGAAGGAGCATTCGAGCACCTTTTATGGGCTGGCAAGAAAACTGTTTCAGATGATGCCCCAGGAGCTTTTGGACTGTAGCGCAGCCCAGTGAACCTGTGAATTCCGCCAGGCAGTGGTCCCTCCTAAAGCTCACGCTGTGTCTGTTTCTCTCCCCAGGAATTTGAGGTGGACGTGGTGGCTGTGGTCAACGACACGGTGGGCACCATGATGACTTGTGCTTATGAGGAGCCCACCTGTGAGGTTGGACTCATCGTAGGTGGGTGTTGTAAAAGGTCTCTCCGCGGGGCAAGGAAGGCTGGGTTTTCCTGTTTTGTGGGACTTGGAACCAGCAGCTCAGCCCTCTGTGTGAGACTGTATCTGTCAGTCCTGTCCCCTTACCACCTCCAGAGTTTTATCCTTGACCAAGGCTGCAGAACCCTACATGACTCCTTCCCCAGAACCTACCACGTTGATAGTGACCAGACTGTCAAGAGCAGAGCTTTCCAGGGATGAGGTCTCACGTGGCTCACATGGCCGGGTGGATAGGTGGGAGCACGGGAGCTGGTCTGGAGAAGCTCCAGGCAGGTGTTGCCAGCCTGTGACTGGGAAGGAAGAGGTGGGCTCCTCTGGCCTGACGGTGGGAAAGAGCTGGAGAGTAGTCTTCGGTGCCAGCAGCCAGTGTTTGTGAGCAGTTCCAGCCCCTGAAGTGGGTTGAGAAGGGTCATCTGCTGGTTTGCAGGTTGTCTGTCCCCTTATAGCCCAAGCACATTAGGGGCTTGGGCCTTAGGAGCACTGATTTCGGAAGCATAGTGATTTGGGCTATGGGAAAACCACTTGTCTAATTGGACCTGCTCCTGGTGTCGGGGGATGCTGGGAAAAGAACCCTGTTTCTTAGCCAATATCTGCAGACCTGACGTGGACAGGGAGGGTGCGCCTTGCTGCATGGGCCTTTCACTGAGGGCTGCGATGGAGCTGGGAAAAGCCCAGCCAGCTGTCCTGGGGTGCCAGCGAGGCCTTTTTGTTTGTTAAACCACTCTGGGCTCCTGTGGAAATTCATAGAAGTGGGGAGCAGCTCCAGGTGAAAGGGTTCTGGGGGCCTGGCATTGGGCTCATTTGTTTCTTCCTTTGCAAAGCTTTCTCCACCCAACCCCTCCCTCTTTTCTTTATGAATGGGCTTGGGCGTGAAATGCAAAGCCAGGGTGACACAGCATTTTCTCCACTTCCGGGTCAGGCCTCACCTTCCTGCCTGGGGGTCAGGGCAGCCCTGTTAGCTGTACCTGCCACATGAGGCCAGTGGGGGTGGGGGTTCTCCACAGCTCCAGCTGCATGCAAAGCCACATTTTACTTCCCTGCTCATTGAGCTCTCTGCTCAGAACTCATGGGGGCAAAAAGTATGATTTTCATGGTCTGGCTTTCTTTGCCCCCACTTCCATTTATCAGTTTTACACTTTAGGTGAAAGGAAGCTGAGAACACAAAAATAATCCAGTTACACAGCCAGAGGCTTATGAATTCTGCTTCACGTATGGCAACGACCAAAGCCCTTTTGGTCTAGCCAGTGGGATGCCCTGGTGTTCCCTCATGGTGAAAGTCCAGCTGTATCTGCGTTCTGCCTGGTTGGTGGTGCTCCAGGGCCTTGCTACTCTTAAGTGTGGTCCATGAGACTGCAGCCTCCGCACCACCTGCAGAGTCTCAGGCCCCGCCCCAGACCTGAATTGAAATTGTATCTTAACAACTATCAGGATTTCCAGGCAATTCAGGAGCATATTTAAAATACCTTTACTAAGGCCTCCTTGGTTAATTGGTTGTTTTTTGTTTGTTTAATCCTCACCCAAGGACATGCTTAGAGAGGAAGGAAGAGTGAGAGAAAAATAAACATTGGTCCATTGTCTTCTGTATGCATTCCAGTTGGGGATTGAACAAAACCCAGGTTTGTGTCCTGCCTGGGAATCAAACTTGGCAACCTTTTGGGGCAAAGGACGATGCTCAACCAACTGAGCCAGTCCAGTTGGTTGGTTGGTTTTTAAATTTCCAGTCCATTCACTGAGACAAGGCCAATGACCACAAGCTTGGATATCATGGCAATTAAAAGTCTGTGAAAGTTTTCAATGACTTCCTCTCAATTTCTCTACCTAACTCCTCCTCATGGATGAGAACAGCAAACAGTTTGTGGTCCCACTGGGTCCTTGGGGACTATAGTCTGAGTTGCCTCCTCTGGGGCGGTTCAGGGATGGATATCAGAGGCTCCCGAGGCCTTGGAATCTATTGGTCATATTGTGTGTGTACAGTGTGTGGTGCACCCTGGGAAAAGGTCCTCAGGAGAATCGTCAGATTTTCACAAAGGTCTGTGATACCAAGGTGGTGAGGGATCATCACTTTACAAAGGCACCCTTGAAATGCTCAGGACAGTGCCCTTCAGTTCTCACTGTGGGCTTCATTCTGGAACACATAGGAGAGATTACTGAGCAGCCATAGGCCATGACCATCTTTGATAAGAAAAATGAGTGGTCCCAGCTGATTTGGCTCAGTGGATAAAGCATTAGTCCTCGGATTGAAAGGACCCAGGTTTGATTCTGACCAAGGAAATGTACCTCGGATGTAGGCTCAATCCCCGGCCAGGTCAGAGCATATGCTGGAGGTAACCAATCAATGTGTCTCTCTCACATTGATGTTTCTCTCTCTCTGCCTCTCCCCCTTCCTTCCACTCTCTCTAAAAGTCTATGGAAAAATATTCTCGAATGAGGATTAACAACAAAACAACCAGAAAAGAAGAAAAGATAAGTGGACATCTATGGTATAATAGTAGACAACCCCCTTAATGTGTGTGTATGTGTGTGAAGAGAGAGGAAGAAGGAGCAGGAGTGGGAGGGAGAAATATCCTTCCAATCTAAATAAAGCCTAAATGTCCGCCATTGAAGGTACATCCCTTTATTGTAAGACCATCTTCCATTAAAATAAACATAGTCCTGCATTCCTGGGCAGGAAACAGGAGGCTCTTGGCATTGATATCTTTGTACAAAGTGAGTTAATCAAATGCTCTCTGGATGGTTTAGATCGGACTCTCCTTTTATATTTTGAGGTTTTTCTGGAAAATGTTGGGAAAGTGACGCTATTATTTTGCTTATCTCAAAAACGCACTCCTATCTGGAACCCCCTGCCCCGGCCTAATTGAGCAGCTAATTATTCCCCCCTCGTGTATTGCAGGGACTGGTAGCAATGCCTGCTACATGGAAGAGATGAAGAACGTGGAGATGCTGGAGGGGACCGAGGGGCGGATGTGTATCAACATGGAGTGGGGCGCTTTTGGGGACAACGGGTGTCTGGATGATATCAGAACAAGCTATGACATCCAGGTGGATGAATACTCTCTAAACTCTGGGAAACAGAGGTAATTCTGCTTGTTGGAGGAGACGCATAAGGGGGGTGGGACAGGGGGACGTTCTGCCTGTTACAATCAAAGATGCTTCTAGTTAGGAGCAGGGTCTACACAGAGGCTTGGAGCAGGGTCTACACAGAGGCTTGGAGACCGGGCCCTCCCTTGGGTGTCCTCATGACCTTCTCTTTTGACCCAAGGAGAGCAGGAACGGGTTTGGGCCCCCAACATGGTACAAGAGGGCCCTGAGTGATGTTTTCTCCAGGGGACAGGGTGGGGTGGCCACACCATTGCCCATCAGTGACCGGGCTCATCCTGGAGCATTGTAGCCTTCCTCTTGCTCAGTACTTTTTATCTTGTTTAGTGGAAGTAGAACACACTTGGCCTGCAGTTGTCAAAGGGCAAGGGAAATTCTGACCTGCCAGTGGGAGTGGGGATGAGGGTGTGGGTGGAGATGGGGTGGAGTGGGGGCCTTCTGCTAGAGGGCCGAGGGTGAGGCCCAGGCGCAGTGCAATTCTTCCTTCCTGTAGGGACCTCCTGCACCATCTAGTGGCTGTTGGGAGCTTTTCAGCTTGGGTCTCAGGAGCCCTTCCTGAGATGGCAGTGTCCCCAGCATAGAGATAGGTGACTTATGTCTCAGTTCCCAGGATTCAGGCATCCTCTGCCATCAGCAGCATGTGTGGGTCTCAGCTGTGTTTGTAGAAGCAGAAAGAAGGGCTGGGTAGTACCTCCCAAATGTAAGTTGTTCTCTAGGCCACCCTCAAGATTTTGCCTTTACCAAGGACCACGTATGCTATTACTAATGTTTTTCTGTAATTCAGCCTATATTCTTTACTTAAACGTAATGAGGGAGGAAGAAAACCCCAGAAAACTCAATATTACCAAAAATCATAAAGTGAAAAACGTTATTTAATTCTAGCTACTGTTGCCTACCAAAGGCTCTTAAATGAAGACCCCCTTTGCTAAAAGAGAGTTCAGATGGGAGCCGTATCAGCTCCTGAGAAGGTCTCCTTGATGGAATGAAGGACTGGATGGGAACTGATCATAATAGCACCATTTCTTTTTTGGGGGGGTTGGGGGGACCACCTGAACTCTGGAGTATCTAGATTACTCCTCCCAGAGTATCCAGACTTCCCAGCTTGGAGATGCTAGGATTTGGGTGCATGTCATGGACGCATTTAAATCCTTTGTCATTTCTTGAGGCCCTTGTGCGTGGAGAAGGCAGGAAACAAGACCTCAGGAGCAGTCGTGGGGAGTGCTGTGCTGTCTGAATCCTCCAGCCAGCATGGCGTCATCGGCTCTGCCCGGTGCTTGACCAAGCACCCTGGGTTTTTGCAGAACCTTCCAACACTCTAGAAGGAAGTTGCCTCTCATTGTCTTCTTGTCTCTTTAAGACTCAGTGTTTGCTTGTGAAGATATTTATTGAGCACTTGACAAAGAGCCAGTGCTGCTGTGCTAGGCCCTTGGAGTCAGAGCTGAACAAGACACACATGGTCCACCTTCTCGAGGCTCTGGCTACAGGGATGAGCATTAGTGGACCTGTGTGCCTGTGAAGGACAAGGGAGGGGCACGGGGTCTGAGATCTGCAGATACAAGCTGGTGTAGGGCAGGGGGGTGGGGGGTGAGCGGGTAGGTGGGAGGCGGGAAGGCAGTCAGGCCTCTGGAGAAGGGACATTGGAGCTGAGAGCTGGAATGGGATTTTTCAGGCAAAGGCAGGAAGTTAGGTGAGGAGGGAGGTGCTCCAGCACTTAGACACGAGTGCTGGTGGTTTCATTTCTGATCCCAGCAAGGGTTAAGGATGCCTTGGTCCTTCCTGGCCTCACGCTCTGCCTCTGCTGGGAGCACAGGACTCAGGTGCGGATTGGTGATGCCCTTGATGGGCAGTCAGACACCCAGGGTGACTGTGAGCCTGAAGGCCTCGCAGACACCCTCCTCCTGTTTCAGGTTTGAGAAGATGATCAGTGGCATGTACCTGGGTGAAATTGTCCGCAACATCTTGCTCGACTTCACCAAGAAGGGATTCCTCTTCCGAGGGAAGATCTCTGAGCCACTGAAGACGCGGGGCATCTTTCAGACCAAGTTTCTCTCTCAGATTGAGAGGTGAGTGGGGCGGGGCTTTCCTGAAGGGCCTGCTAGAGGTCCACCTGACCAGGAGGTCACCAGGCACCAATTGTAAGATGTTTGTCCTCCTATCATGTTATTATAAGTGACTTTCCTCTTATTTGTCCTTTATGTTGGGGCATAATATTTATTTGTTTGAAGTTATGTGTGTAAATAGGTTAGATGGACTCAGTTTCAGAATTGTGAAGATGCATTACAAATATCTGTGTTGAAGGGACATTGAGTCCTGTAGAGCCTAGCACCCCGGTCCAGCCCCACCCTCATGCCATCTGAGTGACAGCTGCGATCAAATAGCTTGCCCACCCTGTGTGCATGCCCCACAGCAAGCTGCCTCTGCCTTCCTCCCATTTTTCTCACATAAGCATTTCATCTCTGCTTTTGCCATCTTTCACGGTGAGAGAAGGTGAAAGTGGTCTGCAAAAGCAAAACAAAACAAAACAAAAAACAGGTGTGCAAAAACTACCTGTCTTTACAGTGGTCACAATAGCAGGACTAGTATTGGCTCCGCTGGAGCCTGCTCACTGCTTTCCCCCTCGTCCTCTATCCTCTTTGGTTCTCTTAGCTTGTCTAATAATTAAATCTACATGACACAGATACACAAGACAGCATAAACTTCACTACGTATGTATGAATGTGAACTCCACATCTGTGAGAAGGTCAGAAACAAAAAGTTATAATGAGGTATATGAGAAATCATAAAGAAAAAATTGTCAAATTTTGCCAATAGCTTCTATAAGATAAATCAGTAATCAAAATGATAAGGCAAACAACAAACATTTGAACAAAGGAAACCATTTGCATTGCATGTGATAAGGTGCAGAGTGTGGCACAGTTCCCAAGAGCTAGATCAGGTCTGGGCTTGAGATATGCTCTGTCCCCCAGGCTGTGTGCTTTGAGTGAGTTGCTCAATTTCTCTCAGGCTCAGTTTCCTCGTCTTTAAAATGGGAATGATATGGCATATATTGGTTGGTCTGTGTGAAGAGGAAACGTGTTAGTGTATGTAAAGCACCTGTCACCCAGTAAGTCCTCACACAGTCATCTCTTTCAATTTAATAAGAATGAGACAGATATCCCAGGAGAATAAGTCTTGACATAATAGTTAGTTCCACATGGCCAATAAACAAATAAAAAATAAAAATAAAAAAGGTCATCCTCACTAATAGAGAAGAATGCAGATGAAAGCACAGTGTGATGCCATTCTCACCAAATTGTCAAGTGTTTTAAAAAGGGATCCTTTCCATGGGGGACAAGGACTGGCTGGTGCAGGGGTGAGAGCGTCAGCCCATGTACCACAGGGTCCCAGGTTTGATTCTCAGTCAAGGACACGTACCTGGGTTGCACATTCTATCCCTGGTCCCAGGGTTTCATACGGAAGGCATCCAATCAGTGTCTCTCTCTCACATGATATTTTTCTCTCTCTCTCCCTTCTCCCTCCTTCTCTAAAAAAATCAATGAAAAAAGTACCCTTGGGCGAGGATTAACAAACACACGAAAAGTATGTTACTTCATAATAGCAGAAAATTAGAAGATTAAAAAAAAACACTTAAATTTCTCTAAACTGGCTAAATAAGTTTGGTGTATCCCAAAATGGAATGCTCTGCAGCCGTTTCAATCCTGTTCTTAGGCGAAGAGGCAGGAAATTGCTCAGACATGTAAAGTAGGAAAAAGAGCAATAAAGACAACCACGTGTAAAGGACAAGCCCGTGGTGCATAAGAACGAAGGACGTTGTTTAAAGATATTCAGAAAAAATAGATTGGGAGGAAATATATTAAAATGTTATAGCATTTCCCCCAGTGTTGGGATTGTGGATGGCTTTCATTTTCCAATATTTATTTCTCTAAATTTGCCAGGTTTCCTACCATTTAACAGGTAGTACTTTGGGGGAATCATTTAAAAATTTACAAATAAATGTTACTTTGATGGGGGAAAACCCCCGACCTATTCTTGGGTAAGTACCGTGAGTGGACTCCCAGGCTGTGCTCATGGGTAGTGCTTCATGCAGCCTTCTGCTTCTGTTCCCAGTGACCGATTAGCGCTGCTCCAGGTCCGGGCCATCCTCCAGCAGCTGGGCCTGAATAGCACCTGCGACGACAGTATCCTCGTCAAGACCGTGTGCGGGGTGGTGTCCAGGAGGGCCGCGCAGCTGTGCGGTGCAGGCATGGCTGCCGTGGTGGATAAGATCCGAGAAAACAGAGGGCTGGAACATCTCAACGTGACCGTGGGGGTGGATGGCACGCTCTACAAGCTCCATCCGCAGTGAGTGGGCACCGGGTGGGATGGGCAGAGCTCCCCGGGCTTCGAGGTCCTTTGGTGGTTACAGGGCATCAGGATGTGATTCCCACCAGGAAACCGCCCCCCCCCCCCAACCTCCCTTGATGGTGGTGCGCTCAGGGACTGGGGCTGGTCTGGGATGAGGTTGTGGACTGCTCTGAAGGTTAACCGAGACACACTTGACCTGGCCAGCTCACACCAGGGTCATGGCACGTCCCTCTGCCCGCTCCTCCTGGGCCCATGGAGGTCGGGCAGAGTCCAGGTGGGGAGCGGGAAAGGAGGGAGAGAGGGGTGTGGGTCTCCCCATCAGCCTGGCCAGGAGGCTATTTGGAAAGTGGGGAGAGGGAGGGAAGGAGAGGGGTGGAGGGCCATTGTCTTGTTCCTCTGCTAAATCAGAGCTTGTCAGGAGACACGGGGGCAGTGTTGGCTCTGGGCCTGTAGCAGGGAGGGGCCTGGGGAGGGACTTCTTTCGGTCAAGTGTGCGACACCTCATCTGCTCTTTGTGCCAAGCATGTTGCAAAACTGGGCTCTTAGGAATAGTGACCATACAATTTACTGTCCGAACTCCTGGGTACTTCTGTCAGCAAAGAGAGTGCTATGAATAATTACACTGGGACCATCCCAGGTAAACCAGGCCATAACGTCACCCTACTTAAAAGCAGTGTTACCCAACTCCTCGCAGACATTACCTGCTTACCTTATGGCCATGGCTGGGGATGGACCCGTCTCTCTACCTTAATAGCTATCCTCTTCCTCACCTGAGGTAGCACCCAGGTGTGGTTAAGAGCTGGGCTTTGGAGCCATACACACCTGGGATTTAATCCTGGCACCATCATTTGGAAGCTGGGTTCAGTTGCTCGGTCTTGCCCAGTCTCATCCTCCTCATGGGATAATGGCTGCTGGCAGGACTGGAAATTACGTCTTTAAAGTGTAGGTAAATGGTAGGTGTTCAGCAAAGGGCAGTCCATGTTGCTCCTGAGAGCCCCAATGTCCTGAGCAAACTCAGTCTGGTCTCATTTTCCACAAAAAAATGCAAGAACCTTGAGTCGCTTCTCACTTAGGGATTATCCTTCACTAGTGGGCCTCCCACTGGTGGCTCTGGTGCTGGGCTGAAGCTGGCGATGGCTGGGGGTCAGAGGGCTGCAGCTGTGGGTAGATGACGTCATGCCCAGGGAGGCCCTCACACAGTTCGTGGTCCCCTAGGAACCTTAAGGTGTGTCTTTGAGGACAGGCATGTGTCAGTGTGTTCTTCATGCCCTGGCCCTGGTATGCTGTACGGAGTCGTCTGGTTTTGGATTCTCAGCTGAGAATTGTAATGACAGGATGGACTCTAAACCCACCCGCCCTTCTCAATAAGCCACAGCTGCTGCTAAGCAGCCCCTCCTGTCTTGTTGGCCCTCCTCATTGTTAGGGTCCGTTAGCATCTTCAGGTGGGTCCAGCGTCTCTTCATCCTACCTTACCTGCCCGTTTCTTCTCTTTTTTAGCTTCTCCAGAATCATGCACCAAACCGTGACGGAACTGTCACCAAAGTGTAACGTGTCCTTCCTCCTGTCCGAAGATGGCAGCGGCAAGGGGGCTGCCCTCATCACGGCAGTGGGCGTCCGGCTCCGGGACCAAGCGGGCAGCTAAGAGCCCCGGGCCCCAGCCTGCTGCCCTTCCAACACTTACTTCTCTCTCCAAGCGGCGACCCCCCAACCTCCCAGCGAGTGGAGCTGGGAGACGCCAGCACCAGAGCCCGCCACTGCCACAGCGGGAGGAGAGCAAAGGCGGACCACGGGCGCCTAACGTAGGGCACAGAACCCAGTGTGTGCTGTTGATAATACCTCTCACCCCCGGGCCCTCCTCACCTGCCCTGCCACTCTGCATGAGTCCATTTCACCCTGGCCGTCCCTTTCCCCACGTGTGAAGTGTCGTGGCATCCGTTATAATTTATGCATTCGCCCACCGTTATTTATTGGCCTGAGATGAAAAGCCACACCATCTGACAGGCCTCATGGGTGTCTGCAGCCCCGTCCTGGGGAACAACGCCCCCGTGTGAAAGGTATTATCACCAGCAGACACTGCCTGCGCTCCACCCAGGGGTGCTCGCCGCCGCCTCCCGCCCCAGCCCCCACTGCTGTCTGGCCTCCCAAGGTTCCCGTCCGGGCGTGTCCATGCCACTGGGTTGTGTGTCTGTGGGCCTGGTCGTAGCCACATTGTGACTGTCTTGCATTCTGTCTTGGGGAGTGGGATGGGGGGGAGGGGGAGAGGTGGGCGGTCCTGTGGCAAAGTGTCTTGTCTCCTGTGTAAAAGGAACCAACAAAACAGTGCCCTCATTGGAATTTCCCACCGCTTCTGTGAGCCATGTCGTATGACTAGTAAACTTTGTACCAATTCAAAGATCCGAGTGCTGCTTGATGGCTGGGACCGGGGAGGACATGGGAAAACCAAACCCTGGGGGTTTTTGTGGGCCTGGGTCAAGGGAGAATGGAGGTGTGAAGATCGAGTTCTTTAACCCCCACCTTCCTCAGGACTGCTGAGGTGTCCCCCTGCTGTGTCAGAGCTGGCCTCTCCCCTGGTCTTCCAGCCCCAAGGTCCTGTCCTGGGGAGAGGCCCCTGCAGCCCTGCCCCAGGTAAAGCGATGCCCTCTGTCCTCCTGCAGCCTGGCTCCTCACTTGCTGTGGGAGCAAGAAATAAGTCCACTTGGCTTCCGGGGCTGTTTGGGTTTAATGAGAGGCCGGGGCACCTCCGATCTGCCTGCGCACCTTCTCTGCCAACTCGGACATCAGAGGATGAAGTCCTGCAGCAGCCTGGGTCACAGGGTTGCTGCACTCTCCTCTCCTGCACCTGAAATTAACCCCTTCTGCAGGAGCCTGGCCCTTAGCTGGCTCTTGCATCCCTATCTCACTCGGCCTTGTGGCTGCTGCTCCATTTTGGATCCTCCCCACAGCCCATCCTTTTGAAGGATCCCACATCAGTCTGCATTCTGGTGCCTGTGACAGGTGCCATGTGAACCTCCCAAGCCGTGGCTACAGCTCTGGATGCCCCACCCCCCCAAACGGGGTGGCTCCCCAGGACTGACCGCATACTCCCCTGGTGTGGTGAGACCAGTCCCTTTATTTGGCAGGGCCGATGCCTGTGCACAGTGATTTCTGTGGAGAACACAGGGTTAATCTTGATGTTCGTTTAGTGTTACATGGTTCTTCTGGAGGGACTCTGCGGCATAGAGGGTGAGTTGGCAAGCAGGGGCGTGCCCGTGGGTCAGGCCTGCAGCTGCCTGGGCATCGGGACAGGGGGTGGTTTCTGCCTGCCACCTTCTTGCTGTGGAAGTGAGGGTGAGAGTTGTGTTGCTGATGGCAGGCGCCATTCATGTAAAACGGCCGGCGTGCTAGAGACAAAAACCGTGGCTGCTGTCCATGAAGCGCTTAACCTGCGCTTGGCCTGGTAGTTCATAGGCGCCACTTCCGTCATCCTCAGAGCACACCACCACGGGGAGAGGACGAGCAGAGTGTCAGTGACGTGTCGGAGGCAGCACAGCTGGGGCTCCCTTTGCCTTTTGTTTTCTTCCCAGTTTTCAATTCCTTTGACTCTTAAGCACCATCGCTCCTGGGCTGGCTCTGAGTTCTTAGATGCTGAGGCAAAGGGGCCCGCGGGTTGACTCACAGGAGACATTTGCCAAATAAGAATCTTCTTACCTTCTCTTACTGGAGAAGAATCAGTGTCTCGTTGGGTGCTGCCCAGGTGTGCTTTGTCTTGTTTACCCAACATCTATAAAAATGTGAGCCACATACAGCAAGTCTGGCAGTCACACATTTGGATTTCTGGCTTCTCTGGATTTAGAAGATCTGGCAGCAATGAGCTCCCTTGACCACATGGCAGCATTTGCCCAGGCTGATCAGCTACGGTCCTCTTTGGATACCTATGTCCTCTCATTTGCCACAGTCCCCACTATTCCCTATTACCCCAACACTGGAATCCAATTGCCTTTTAGCATCATTTTGGAAGTTCTCCTTTTATCCTGGATCCAGTTTACACATTGTGTTGTATGCCCAGGAAGGCGTCTGAGCTTGCAACTTGGATTAGGTGTGTTAGCTCAGACTGTCTTCGTTGACTCCTATTGGATCCCCTGAAGCGCTGAGAGGGAAGGCTGGGTCCCCTTAAAGTTAGCATCTGCTGTCGAGTTTCCAAACAGTCTTGTTTTTCCATCCATGAATTGAAGGGTGAGGCATGGACCAAATTTTCAGATCTGGTCTCTTGACCTGCTGCTTCTCACAGGGTGTCAACCTCACCCTGCAGCCAGGCACAAGTCTTCAGGATTCAGTAGGCACCCCATCTTGGGGACCTCCCGCCTGCCCATTGGCAGCCTCTGATGGGGCCACATCCCCACTAATGAATAGAGTCTCTTTGGTGTGACACCTGTTGACCCTCCTGGAGAGCGAGCGCGTGTGAGTCAGCTCCATCTTGTCCTCCTCGGTTGGCGTGACCCATGGGCAGCAACGGAAAGCGATCCGGAATCCAGAGCGAAACCTGGTGGGGGGCGGGGGGGTGTGAAGCTTGAGAAGGGGGTGAGAGGAGACAGTGACAGGAGCCCAGCTCCCCTCGAGGAAAGTCACTACCTCACTCCCAGGAGCTACCATCGCTCGGGAGAACTATCTTTAAGAGACACTGTCTTGAGTGGATTTGATTTTTTGAAATGGCCAGGAGTAATTGGGAGCTAAGTCTAGTGATTAAAAAAGTGGGTGACCGAGCTGAAGTACACCATTTGTTAGAGCCAACAGACAAAAAGCAAGCAAGTGTAAATTACATAGAAGCAACAGTTGTCTTGTTTGACTTGTTCACTGACTTCAAAAGGAATGTTCATAGGAATCTTTAAAAAATTGGGGCTTTGGCAATGTTGGGTGGAATAAGGGTGCTCTCCTATGAAGTTTGGGTACGTTTGCATAAAAAATAATTCTCTCCTTGGCATCACTGAGATGTAACTAGAGATTCACACACAAATTGGGGATGAGAGGAAGCAGATCGGGAGTGGAAGAAATGGGCTGGCACATAGCGAGCCCTGGCCTGTCGTGGGGCGGGGGGGGGGGGGGGGGGGGGTGACGGGGAGAAGAGAAATAAATGAGACTGGCATGACTGCTGAGAGGGGGAGAGAACTACGTCGGATCCCAGGAACCACACCGTTCCACGTTCCAGAACAGCAGGTCTGACTTTAGCTCCTTGCCTTGTAGCTCTACAAGATCCCAGGTGTGGCCCCAAATGCCTTTATTGTGGGAGCTTAGCGGTCTCTGCCCTTGCACCCATGCTCAGCACGTCCCTGCCTGAGCTAACCATCACTCTCCCCACACTCCTTCCTCGTCGTCATCCACATCTCCGTTCCTGACAACTGACGACTCATCCTTGTCCTTCCGGTTATTCAGGCCAAGAACCTGGGAGCCATCCTTGATCTCCTCTCGCATGCCACCTCCCCTCCATCCACTCTGTCGGCTTTGCCTTAGCAATGTCCAGACGCACCATGTCTCACCCCAGTCTAACCCCCCCGTCTCTCGCCTGGATGACTGCACTAGCCTAACCACCCGTCTCCCTCTCTGCCCTCGCCTCGCTGTGGTCCACTTCCGGCACAGCTGTTAAAGGGAAGTCAGAGTGTGTCTCCTGGGCTCAGCCCCACAGGGCACCCAGGTTAGAGTACCAGCCAACTCCTCCCTCTGACCCCAAGGCCTTTTCCTTGGCTGCTCCCTCTGCCTAGAACTTCCCAGATAGAGTCTATTCAAACGTCAAGGCTTTGCTCAAAAGCCTCCTCCAGAAGGCCTACCCTGACCATCCTGAAAAACTGTACCCCATGCCCGCTACCTCCCCCAACCCTTCCTGTCCCCCTCACCCGGCTCTTGTTTTTTCTCTTTTCCGTAGGCCTTACCACCTAATGCCTCCTCGTATGCTCACTATGTCTGCTTGTTGTCTGGCCCCCCTCACTGGAATGTCAGCTCCCTGAGGAAAGGAGCATTGTTGCTGTTCACCGGTGTCTTCCACATGCCTGGAACAGTGCCAGGCACACACAGGCCCTTGGTGATCATATTCTCAACAAAGGTTCCTGCCAGGAGCACCCATGTCATCAAACACTGAATGACTCAGAACTTATCCCAGGAACTTGGGAATTCCTTGGGGAAAGAGAGCCCTGGCGGCTGTGTCCTTGGGTGGCAGACACTAAGGGCTGGTGGCCCCTCGTGTGAGAGTCCCTGTCACCAAGTTCTGCAAGCTTCATGCAAGAGAAATGTGTGATGTGGGGTAAGATTACAGGTCTTGCAGAGACATGGGATGCTGGGTCCATTGCTTGCTGTTTGAGTTTAGGAAAAAAGCCATCTTTTCTGAGATTCAGTTTCCTCATCTGTAAAATGGGAATGCACATCTCCCTCTATTGTCTGCTTACCCTGCAAGAGACAATTGAGGGTTCAGGCACCCATTAAACACTCGAAAGACTGTATAGTTTTCTCACGTCCTTCTGGCCTTCCCCAGGTGGGTAGTATGTCTGAACAGAGTGGCCTGCTGTGGGCAGGGAGGTGACACACAGGCATGAGCAAAGAGGCCCAGGGCTAACCTTGCCCATATCACTCTCAGGTGAGGTCAGACTCAGTGTCCACCTCTCCGCTCCTCTACCTGACCCCACCTTCGGGGTTTCTGAGGCAGCATGGCCTGCTCTGCAAGCAGGACTCCTGGATGCTGGGGTTTCTGCCTGGCCAGCTCCTCCCACCTCTCCAAGTCCCCAGAACAGATGACAGCCTGTCTCTGGGACTCTGCCTCCTCAGCGGCACGCAGTGGGGAGAACCAGACGGGGTCAGGGAGGACTAAGGCCGTGGCTCCATCCTCCCTGGCTGGCGCCGCCAACGTCACATCCCAGCTGCCCCGAACGCCCCCTGAGGGCAGGAAATGCACTGTGATCTTCCCAGGGAGCAGACTGGAAAAAAGCCATCTTTTCTGAGACTCAGTTTCCTCATCTGTAAAATGGGAATGCACACCTCCCTCTATTATCTGCTTACCCTGCAAGAGACAATTGAGGGTTCAGGCACCCACTAAACACTCGAAAGACTATAGTTTTCTCACGTCCTTCTGTCCTTCCCCAGGTGGGTAGTATGTCTGAACAGAGTGGCTGCTGTGAGCAGGGAGGTGACACAAAGGCATGAGCAAAGAGGCCCTTGGCTCTGGGTCTCTGATCGCGTGCTCCCACTGCTTGGTACTCTCCTCACCCAGGGACAGTCCTTGGTTCTTCCTCATTGCAGGAGCTCTTCAGTGTCAGAGCAGCCCAGCGGCATGGCTCAGTGATTGAGCATCGACCTAGTCACGGTTTGATTCCTAGTCAGGGTACCTGCCCAAGTTGTGGGCTCGATCCTCAGTGTGGGGTGTGCAGGAAGCAGCCAATCAATGATTTTCTCCCATCATTGATGTTTCTCTTTCCCACTCCCTTCCTCTCTGAAATCAATAAAGATATTTTTTATAAAAAATGTCAGAACAGATGAAGTCTTTTACTTGGTCCTTCCTCCCTCCCTGTCTGTCCTTCTGTCTCTCTGCCCATCCCCCTCCTTCCATTTCTGTC